>JALPQI010006276.1:0-56499 GCA_025490895.1 Thaumatotibia leucotreta
TACAAAAAGCTGTTTTGTATGAAATTTAACATTGTATGGAAAAATTGGCCATTTTTGACCCATTGAAGCATATTTTGTATAAACATTTTTGAAAGCCGTACTTAAATATACCCGGGATAAATAAAATAGTTAATTTTGCGTTTTTTTAATTATAATTGAATAACAATGATTATTGATTGAATGATGATTTTTACAATGTTTGAAATTCCAATTTTAGAGTTTACGATTTTTTTCGATGCCTATTCATTTATGATTAAAGTAAATGATATCACGTAATTTGTACTTAAAAATAACGGAAATATCTTCAATTACTAGTACCTATAAAATAAAATAGTTTTATAAGTGAATGATGTTCCTAGCATCTAATTAAAAAAGTGTCTTAAAAACCGGTATCATGGTCACTGGAGTAAGGCTCGACACGTCTAAGTAAAACAAAATAATAAAAATATCTAAAATCTTCACTAAAACAAATTTATCACGTCATTGAAATATCCCTCAAAATGATGTAAGTTTTATTGAAATCGCATGAATAGAACCGGAGCAACTAAAAACTTTTGGAACATCCCTCGTAATATAGATAGAAGATATGTTATCTGGGAACCAGGTCCAGGGAAAGGGACCAGGGGAAAGCGGCCTTTGTCCAGATGACAATCTTGGTTTAAAATGTTGTTGTGGTGATTGTAGTCATAATCTTGGTTTAAAATGTTATTTTAACTTGTAAGCTTTAACTTCGACTTTTTATCGCGTAGCCTCAACGCACTAGTATTCTTCATTGTGTGAGTTGACATGGAAATTAACCAGCCAGTGGATCTCTATGACTAAAGCGTTTTCCCAATATTTTTCTTATACTACCCCTTCATACAGGAGTATATTAAATACCTCCTTACTTTCCAGGAAACCACGAGACCTTAGACATGAACCGCATGTACGGTTTCCGTGGAGAAGTGACCTCCAAATACACCTCCCAGATGGCAGATCTCTTCACCGAAGTGTACAACTGGCTGCCCCTAGCGCACTGCATCAACAGCAGAGTGTTAGTGATGCACGGAGGCCTGTTCTCTAAAGATGATATCACGCTGGATGATATCAGGAAGGTGGACAGGAATAAGCAGCCGCCTGAAGATGGTAAGATAGCCTTTATCCACTGAAGTGTAGAACTAGTTCCCTCTAGCCAATAGTAGAATGTTGGTGATACTTGGGGGACAATTCTCAAAGGAATAAGCAGCCTCCGGAAGATGGTAAGATAGCCTTTATCCACTAAAGTGTATAAGTAGTTGCCTCTAGTCAATAGTAAAATGTTGGTGTGGAGGACCATTCTCAAATGAAGATATGAGGAAGTTGGACAGGGTTAACTAACTTTCGGATGATGGTAAGTAGTTGCCTTTATCCAACGTGTATAAAGCACACTGCATCAATAATAGATTCATTGCTAGTGATGCTTGGAGGACAGTTCTCGATAGATGATATCTGGTGGATTGGAATAAGCAAACCTCCGGAAGATGGTAAGTAGTTGCTTTTGTTCACTGATTAAGCAGAGTGCTGATGATGCATGGGGGTCTATTCTCTAAAGATGATATCAGGAAGGTGGACAGGAATAAGCAGCCTCCGGAAGATGGTAAGATTGCCTTTATCTACTGAAGTGTAGAACTAGTTGCCTCTAGTCAATAGTAGAAAGTTAGCTATGGGGGACCATTCTCGAAGGATATTAGGAAGTTTGACAGGAATAACCAACCTCCAAGATGGTAAAAGTTGCCATTACTCTATGAAGTCTCCAACTAGTTGCCTAATAGCGTACCACATTAATAATAAATTGCTAGTGATGCTTGAGAGACAGTTCTCGAAAGATGATATCACACTGGATGATATTAGGAAGGTGGACAGGAATAAGCAGCCGCCAGAAGATAGTAAGATTGCCTTTATCCACTGAAGTGTAGAACTAGCGTAATAGCGCACCAAATTAATAATAAATTGCTAGTGATGCTTGAGAGACAGTTCTCAAAATATGATATCACAATGGATGATATCAGGAAGGTGGACAGGAAGATGGTCCGATTAAGTGGATAAAGGTATCCACTGAACTAGTTGCCTCTAGTCAATAGTAGAATGTTGGTCATGCTTAGGGGATCGTTCTTGAAGGATGATATCAGGAAGTTGGACAGGAATAACCAACCTCGGAAGATGGTAAGAAGTTTCCATTATTCTATGAAGTTTCCAACTAGTTGCCTATACTTATGTATGTATACTTTGTAATGTAGGTTACAAAACAAAGTACACAATACACATACAAATGTAATTTACAGAAGAAATCAGATTACACTTTTTGCTCAACTCTGTTCGCTGGAGTATACAATGGGCTTATCAAAATGAGCTTATATTCGCCACAAAAAGTCGTGTTTGTAGACTTACAGCCCTGATTCACAATCCCCACCCCCAGATAAAGATATTAGTCAGATAAAATCATCACCATCTTTTTACCCAGACATATAAAAGAAAAGGACAACTAACAATTATCTGACCGACATATCATCTTATTTGTAGATGATGAAAAGGCCCTAATTGCTTTAAAATTATTTTAGGCCGTGTGGTGATGGCAGAGAGAATACATTTGTCACCATCCCAACTCTTCCCGCGGGTTTCGTAAGAGTTGACTAAGGGATTGAAGTGTCACTGACCATTTTTTGATAAAAGATTGATGATGGGCAGTAGCGTCATCATAGTGGACACGTTACTAGAAGACATAGTTAATAGGAGAGGCCTACTTCCAGCAGTTGATGACCTGAGATAGGGTGATGATGTGTTGTGATATAAAATTATGATGTATAGGACTAAGAGGATGTAGCCATGGGATATAACCAAGGATCGGACAAACGCCCGTCATTTTGAAAAAATAACCCTGTTCCTTACAGTAGAGATTTCCTTGTCTTATGATGTTAACTTATTTTATTTTATAAGATATTTTTTAACAACATTATCACAAAATATGTATTTAGGAGATCGCAACTCCTATTCACTTGTACAAGTCATTATTGTGAATTTGTGAATAAACGTTTAGAATTTTTGATATTCAATTTCGATTGCGTGTATAACATCTTCTTCGGTTACCGCGACAATTATTCTTGAAATAAAACTATAATCGTTTATTGGCACAATCATGATATGTACAACTAGAAAGAGTTGGGATATCCTAAATAGATACTTTGTGTTAGTGTTATTTTATTAATAAAACATCATATTAAAAATACGTTAACTTCATAAGATGTGGAAGTCTCTACTGTACGGAACAGGGTTATATTTTCAAAATGACGGGCGTTTGTCCAATCCTTGGATATAACTAGCGATGTTAAAAACCAGATTGACCCAAAAACATACTAAAAGTCTTCTTTATTTCCAGGCATAATGTGCGAGCTCCTCTGGTCCGATCCCCAGCCTATGATCGGCCGCTCGCCGTCCAAGCGCGGCGTGGGCTGCCAGTTCGGGCCCGACGTCACCAACAACTTCCTCTCGAAGAACGGCTTGCAGTACATCATCAGGAGTCATGAGGTCAAGAACGATGGCTACGAGCTCGCTCATGATGGGAAGTGCATTACTGTCTTCTCTGCGCCTAACTACTGGTACGTTACTTGTTTTAGCAGATATTAGGGTTACCTATGAAATAGGCGTTTTGTATGAATACTCCTCCACGAAACTCGTGTTTGGAGTCCCTAAAACAACTTCCTCTCGAAGAACGGCTTGCAGTACATCATCAGGAGTCATGAGGTCAAGAACGATGGCTACGAGCTCGCTCATGATGGGAAGTGCATTACTGTCTTCTCTGCGCCTAACTACTGGTACGTTACTTGTCTTAGCAGATATTAGGGTTACCTATGAAATAGGCGTTTTGTATGAAAACTCCTCCACGAAGCTCGTGTCTGGAGTCCCTAAAACAACTTCCTCTCGAAGAACGGCTTGCAGTACATCATCAGGAGTCATGAGGTCAAGAATGATGGCTACGAGCTCGCTCATGATGGGAAGTGCATTACTGTCTTCTCTGCGCCTAACTACTGGTACGTTACTTGTCTTAGCAGATATTAGGGTTACCTATGAATTTGGCGTTTTGTATGAAGAACCACTTGTATGAAAACTCCTCCACGGAATTCGTGTTTGGAGTCCCTAAGGGCATACTTCTGAAGACTGAATGAAGGCATAACACTTTGTTTTGCCTTTTTGCTGAAATAATTTAACTTCTATTCTAGCCGCCCAGAGACCCACTAAAATAAATTATATTCATTTCATACTCGGGTAAAAATTCTTTTCGTTGTCTTATTTTGTGTCCCTAAAAATCGTGACACACTGGTGATTTTTGTATGAGACGATGTTTTGTTTTCAATTTCTTATGTAAGGATTAAAATCTAGCGTGAAAAAGAAATACAAGTGCATCGGATTTTTTTTATTTACTTTGTCGAAACAGTAACTAAAAGCGTGACCGAGTGGTATGAAACAAGACAACGAAAAGAATTTTGACCCACTCAATATATTCAAAACTCATTGTCAAATCTTATTGTTTTATCGGCAGGTCGTTAACTATTATAATGTTTTGTTTCAGTGATACAATGGGTAACCTGGGTGCTTTCATCACAATGAATGGCAAGGACCTCAAGCCTAACTTCACCACCTACGAGGCAGTGGTGAGTAAACGAATACCACAATATTTAGTCCTAAAATAATTTCTTATTATTCTTTTCAGCCAGCCGGGAAGGCAGTGGCACAGTTTATAAGGAAAAATAGAATCGAGATTCGAGATATGATGATAATATAACATCAACTGATAACATTAGGGCATTTTTTATTTACAGAGGTAATTTGTAAAAGGGATGGATTCAAAATCAGTGTATCGAAAAAATATACAGTTACCATTTTTTGTGAACAACCCTAACCAAACTATGACAATTTCAGAGTCCTTGATGCTACAGCAAATGTTTGATAGGTCATTAACGGTCATTTAATATTTTGGCCGCCGTGTATAATAAATATATTAAATAATGAATATCCAGCTCACTTGGCCGGAGTCTGATATATTAAACAATGAATATCCAGCTCACTTGGCCGGAGTCTGATAAATAAGACAAAGGTCTGATTCGATTGTTATAATGTAAAAATTTGTCCTATTCAATTGCAAGCTCTGATTTGCGTGGTGCAATTTTGTATTGGTGGCGACACGAGCATGCCCCGATGAAAAAATTCGCGGCAGTCAAAAGCTTAATAGTAGTCATTTCAATTCTACAAAATTATTGTTATAATTATAATTTTAAATAGGTGCTCATGGTATGGATGATAGGTATTTATAGCATTGGCAAAAGTAGATCCAGCCAAAGTTATGTTTCCTTGGATTATCATATTATCATAAGCAGGACCCGTAATTTTCATTCCGATGACATCAATTTGACGTCACGCTCCATTTAGGGTGATCCGAAATAGTTTTATTGTTTATTATTAATCATTAGTCGTCAATCATTTTAATCATGTACAAATAACTTCAGAAGTAGTATATTTGCACGTGAAATAAATAACACCTACTTGATACGTGAAACATAAATAAAACTATTTGATTTGTTTTTATACATACATTTTTTTAATGATATTGTTACCACATTTCAATAATTACGTAGAAAACAGTATTCCTCTTTAACGTACAGCACGTATCAAGTAGGAATTATTTATTTCACGAGTAAATATACTACTTTTGAATATATTTGTACATGATTAAAATGATTGACGACTAATGATTAATAATGAACAATAAAACTATTTCGGATCACCCTAAATGGAGCGTGACGTCAAATTGATGTCATCGGCATGAAAGTTACGGGCCCTGATCATAAGCTTTGTTAAAAAAATGTGTAATTTAATACCCAACCGAGTTAATAAATATTTTTTAATTTATTTCAGCCTCACCCCGACGTCAAACCGATGGCGTACGCCAATTCGTTCCTCAGCATGCTCTGCCAATGAGATCGCTCCGGTTAGCATCCATACACCGCCAACATACACTACTCGTATCAAAACAGATGTATACCCCTGTTGAACAGTGTTAACAGCTGAATTTATACTTTCGAGGGACATAATAACTATAAATATAATTAAACAGTTAAACTCACGTGAACGCGGACTCACTGCTTGATAATGGATACCTAGTCCTCTGCCACTGACGTGGTCAAGTGACGTGAAATTATTGAATCTTGTTATCAACATGGTAGTGCGGTGATTGTAAAATACAGGTCTCTGATAGACGTAACGTCAGTCGCAGAGGGCTAGGCTTTCCGAAACATGTCGCGCATAGTGCCTAAACACGTTTAATTATGTTTTTAGTGTTAACAGTTCTATGCAAGAAAGATATTTCACCCATATCTAGAGAACCGTAGAATTGACGCGTAATGAAATTGTTACCGGTAATTTAAACACTTCGTCAGTTTACTTGAAAGCCTTAGTCATGGCCCATTCATCTTTCGCTGTCTTATATGATAAAAACAACCTTCTAACCTAACAGTACACGTTTTTAGATGCAAAAGAAATACCATGGGAAATAATAACCTTTGAATAAAAAATGGTAAAGGCAAACATGGCAGTTTTAGAGCAAATAAGTGTATTCGGAGGTAGAAAATTGTTTAAGACAACTAAGGATGAAAATGCTGTATATAGGGTATAAAATATCACCACCAAAAAGCATTAACACATTACCACCCGTTGGGTTATTCTCAATTTATGTGGCTGCGGTCAGACTCTCATTGTATTCATACATTTGGTATAGTTTGACGGATTTTGGAACTGATATGGAGAATAATCCAGTTTTGGCGGTAGATTTGATTGTTTTCTATAGAATATGTCGATACAAAAAAATATGTAGTCGCTAAAATTGTCATGGGTGCTAATGAGTTAATAAGTACTCCAACTCGTACTGATTGTTTAAGTTTGGAGTTGACAATAGAATTTAGAAAATTCAAAACAAGAATTTGCTTTTAAATATCGACTTTAGACAACGTTTAGTAAGTTCTTGTAAATAATGTTCATTTCATTTTTAGCCATGAGTTCAGGGTCCCGTTTTATAAAGTTACAAGTTACAATTTTACAGGCGTTTACTGGCAACACTTGCCCCGTTTTTTACAATTTGCGTTTTATAAAAGTACTATGTTACAATTTTACAAGTTACAGGTACAAGTGCCTGTAGCTCAGCCATAGACAAAAATACAGGAGTTTAATAGTTTTAAACTCGTAATCGAACAAGTGTTTTATAAAAATATTGTAAATAACAAGTGTAGGTGTGGTAGACTTGTAACAAAAACTGACGTACGTCTTGAGTCCTGTAACCGCAACTACAAGTGCAATTTTCCCAGTTATTTCGTGTGCTACAGACGTTTGCTCGTAATAATGTTGAAATTATTCGCTTTCTGAGAGATTCTTCATAGTTTTGGCCAACTACCACGAACTCCGAAAACCGCAAACGACGATTTGTCTTTGTCAATTCTAACAAGGCAATATTAGAGTGAAAGTGAAAAATAATCGAAATTTGCGGATTTTCGAGTTTGCGGTAGGGCCGCTGACTATGACTACACTTTTTTACTTATGTCTGGAGCATAAGGTCTAAAGTTATATATATTATTATATTTATTCCCTTGACTGCGGCCCTACCGCGAAAAACGAAATTCATAAAATTCGAGGATTTGTCTCTCTCACTCTAATGACGCCTTCGTTTGAGTGACAGAGAAAAATCCTCGAAATTTACGAATTTCGATTTTCGCGGTAGGGCCGCTGTACCCCGATAGTGTTGACCGAGACCGAGACTGTTTCAGCTCCTAATAAATTTGGACTTTCGGAGTCGGACACCGTACGACTTCAAAGAGCAAATGAACTCCACACAAATTTAGAACATCTCTCTCATCGTTTTGTTCTGCGGCACTACTGCAATTTTCGCAAATTTCGAGGATTTGTCTCTGTCACTTTAATGAAGCCTTCGTTGGAGTTACGGCGAAAAAACTTCGAAATTTACGAATTTTGAATTTCGCGGTAAAAGGGCTGATTTTCCATCAAAATAAACATACATGATCTGTGGATACGATTATTTATGTCAGTTTTTATTTTTAATTAGTGATGTCCGTCACGCCTGTAGATGTTACTTGTAATCGAGATTTACCATGGTTCATTACAATTGTAAATTTTTGTGTGTATTTATAAAACACCTGTAATAGTTCATAGTGCATTACAGGTTCCTGTAGCCTGTACACTTGTAACCTGTATCTTGTAACTTTATAAAACGGGACCCTGATGTGACATACTTTTGACCAATGCACTGACAAAATGATATGGTAAACTTTTTATACCTGAAATTAAACGTATGGCCAGTGACCGTATAACTATAACGTAAACGGTTTGGAATTTACTGTAATATTACTAATGTTTTAGACTATTACAAATCATTTTTCTCGTTAATGCTGATGCCTTTAATATCATATAAATTCGGGTTATACTTTTGCTCGTTGTTAACACTTCGACTGCTAGGCTGTAAAGCACTCTTTAATACAATAAAATATGCTTTAATAGAACCGATTTCAAGTTCAATCGATCTCGTTAATGCCGTCTAGTATTTTTTTTTTGGGAAGTTGTGATTTATAAATAATAAGTTTTATTCAATGGGCTTATAGTGTCAGCTCCCTTATCATCTATTGTGTTTTGCGTCACTTTTGTATTTACTTATTAGTACGCGAACTTCGTAGAACTAAAGTCGTCGTTAATAGAGGTTACGAGAAATGTCAACAAACCGCTTAAAGAGAAAGTCCATAATCTATCACTATTTTAATGATTTACGATAATAATTATAATGGTAAGAGTTGTTTAGAGAACACATGGATTTTCCAGTACTCAATAACGTCAATTGAAAATTTTGAATACAAGGTTTCTTTAAATTGGTCGTTACTTCTTTTGACGGTGACTTATACTTATCTAAAATACAGTTAACTGCTTTAGTAAAAAAAATACTAACCATTTTTGTATTACGAAGTTACCATATAGTTTGTGTGATTAACTTTAGTTACAATGGAAACTATTATGACTTCTTTTGATTAAGCCCTTTACTATGTTTTTCCCTTATATTAAAATTACGTTTTGCAAGCCGTGTCAAAAAAATACAAAAAATGCAACCTGCAGTCTATAATTTGTAATCCAATAACTTTGTAAGAATACGGATTACGGAACGAGGCGTTTAATTTTCATAGATCGTTCGCAGTGTTTATTACGCGGGGGTAAAATTCAGGCTGTTTCCATTACAGTTACTTTACTGCACGAAACAAGCACATAGTTTATCAGCAAGCGGTAACTAGTCTATGAATGTGAAACAGTACATATTTAATCCCTAAGATAAGATATTCGAAATATTGGACGGCGTTAACGGTTTTTAATGAAAAGCTGTTGTAAAAATAAAACAATGTAAATAGTCAATTCACTTGAAATAACACGAAATTAATGGCGAGGCACGTACACGTAGAAGCCTTGTAAAATATTTTTCTAAATTAGACAATATTTACTGCATGTTGTGCCTTCAAAGAAAATTGCGATATTTTTATTGATTAACATGGAATTTTGAAACAGAATAGTACTATCGGGATAGATATATTAAGGGAATATAATATGAAAAGGTCACCCGGAGGGGGGGCGACAGACACGCCAATAAAAAAGGCGCGAATTAAAACGATTGGTTGACAGCGTACGAAACCGTTGGGCAAAACTACTTCAGTAAATTACTTTTGTATATGTAATTTATACTCATGATTACAAAGTACACATACAAAATTCGGATATTTTTTTACCAAACTGCACAATACAATGGATTTAGTGTACTGTGATATCTCTAAGCCTAATACGTGTGACAGTCATAAAATTCTATTGACACTAATACCGTTTGAAGCCGTTTTCATTGAAGGCACAAGATTTTTGAGGAAAACGGGTCTGTATTAAATGGTTGTATAATGGTCGTCATGACTTAATATTAGTAATTTGGGCTATACCAAAAGCATAAACTAGGTATCGACAATTAAGGGGTATAATTATTTCATATCACTTTAACCGATTGTACAGTCGACGTCAAAGATATCAATACGATTAGTCCCAAAAATATGTTTACAACTCTTTATTGCCTTGATATTAAGGGATATTTTTGACGATGACTATACCTGGCACATAAGAAGTCACACACCTGTTTTCGCATTATATATTGTAACCTTAAAGTAATTTCTAATGTAATGCACTAACAGAGGTCAAAGTTGATTTTTTATCTGACACTATTCATTCGCTCATTGACAGATATTTTACCCAAATACTTGAATTTGGAAGCAATAGTGTAAGGTATTGCATAATTCTTAATAACTTTAAGGCGTATTTTATTAATGTTGATTTGATATGGGATGTAAGTCTCATTAGCCATCTTATTATTTTACTTAGTCTTATTTTGTAAATAAAATAATGAAATATATTTTTGTTTTTTAAGACACATTCTAGATTATTCTAGGTCCGGTACTAATATTGTGACCGTCACGTGGTATACATTATATTATTTATGAAACCGCCAAGTTATTGAGCCATATGTATCTTGTAAAAATAATGATTGAACACCATTCAATAACTACGACTAGGTATATTAAATACCTTAGCATATTAGAGGGTTTATTAATAATAATTAATTGAAAAAAGCGAAACCAACAAGTTGAACATACTGTCATGTATTTCTATTTGACAATGATTGTTCAATAGCCCATCCGTGGGGGTAAATAATCCCAGTTGGTACCACTGGTGTCAGATGGCTAGTAACAGGTGGGAATGACCGATCCGTGGCTAAGGGTGAAGACGCATATATCAGCATGCGTACGCATTTTGTCTAAGGAAATTGTTCGTTTAGTATGAAACGTGTAAGTATGCGTACGCGTGCGGAACGCTGGACGCGGTCTCATAGTAAACTGACATTTTCTATAGACAAAATGCGTACGCATGCTGATATATGTGTCTTCACCCTAAATTGACGCTCTATTGCGTCATTCTGTTGTACTAAGAACCTGACCTTATGCATTTTACAAAATGTGACTTATAAAAATGTCAATATGAATTAGGTTTTATATTTGATCTTAAGACGTAAATAAAGCATTTATTTTAATAGGTACCAATTATAACAAAATTTCTTGACTTTCTTTACACTTTAAAAACCCTTTTTTAAATATATCGTGATATTTTAGCATTTTGCAGTGTTACGCCAACCAATGCATTTCTTCGTACATTCACTCATAGCATAGCGAACAAAATAATGTAACCCAATGCAATAATGGTTAAAAGACCAATAAGTTAAGCTATTAAATAAGTATAGTGTCAAGGACTTAAATTAAGGAAGCTTGTGGCATCCACTGCCTTTTCCTAATACAGATTCCTCCCAATACAAGCTTTCGAGAAATAGGCCCCTGGTCTAAATATCGTCAGTATACTTAGTCAACCTTGGTTCTAAAGCAATTCCTCTTGATTTCTTACATCGATATCATTTTCTGCTTATCGTATTGAAACTTCTACCCTAGGGCCTATTGTATAACAAATTACAACTAAAATTACAAGCGGAAGTCTCTTTTTTTATCTCTCTTACTAGAAAGTGACTTCGGCTTAGTTGTAATTTATTATGCCTTAGGTCCCTACTCGTATTTATTATGCGTTTGGGCATTTCTCCAATCGTTTCAACCACTGCGACTTGGAATAATGTTGGCTCCGAAGTCACGGCGGCTGAAACGCTCTGAAAAATTCCCGTTCGTAAAATCAAAAATTTCGTGATCTTGATGAGCCTTTATTCACTATGAAGAATAATTTAAAATACTATAAGTAGACACAAATACGAGTTACGAAGTTTTTGTCAAAAGGTTTGATGAACCGAGGCAAAAAGATTTTCATCGAAGTAGTTTTGTACTTTCCATATTCTTTATGTTCTGGTTACACTTCACTATATGTAAAGTCGAATAATTTAGTGTTCTAACGATTAACATCCAAGGTGCTAAAGAATTTGTAGTCACTGTTTATTTCTAGGCAATTGGACCTCCTATTTCCAGATGCACGACCGGGGGCCTGTTTATAAAAAGCTTGTAACTTGTAATTCAAGCAGAAGTCCTGGGGCGCGTTTCTCGAAAGCTTGTAACTAGTAATACAAGTGGAAGTCTCTTTTTAACATTATTTAATTAGATAAGGACTTCCGCTTGTATTATAAGTTACAAGCTTTCGAGAAATAGGCCTCTTATCTAATTAATAGTGTTAAAAAGAGAAATACAAATGGTAGGTATTACAAGTTACAAGCGTTCGAGAAACGGGCCCATGGACTTCCGCTTGTGTTACATTACATGTTACAAGCTTTCGAGAAATAGGCCCCTGGTCTAAATATCGTCAGTATACTTAGTCAACCTTTATTCTAAAGCAATCAATTGATGAGAATGTCACCTTTTATTCAATCTGAATACTCACTCAATTGCTTTTGGTAACTGTGGTTACCAGCTGTCAATGTCCCTTACATAGGAATAAAGCTCAACCAAAATTTCAAAGCAATTGAGTGAATAAGGGTGTTTTTACATCAAGTGAGTGTAGCAGATACGATGTTGAACAAGTGTAAGTGTAGCGGCGATATGGTCAAATTAATTTCACGTTGCGCTACTGTGACTGCCCTTATATTTTAGTTGTTTGTCGTACCTTATGAATTTTATTTAAAAAGTTTCTTTTGGTTATTAACGAAAAATTTATTTACCTACCTTTATACGGGTTTTAATACTCTTAAACAAAAAGGATTCCACATTCCTTAGTATAAACGTTGCTTTATGATTTTTGTAACAACAGAAACTGACTTCCTTTTAATTTTATTTTTTGTTGTCCATACCATGAAGCAAACGAAGGCGTCAATATAATACAATCGCCAACAGATATATCGGAGCGGACTTAAAATATCAGAAAAATGAACTCTAACGCTATAACAATAGAGACCTGGATGCTTAGCCAAGTTGCCAATCGCTAAAGCTTAGTAGCGTATCGCAGTTTTCCCTCTCTGTGACTCTTTCATATTAGTGCGACAAAGACAACTAGTTGCCTTTCGTTTACGATTGACGATTAAGCGTTAGCGATTGGCAACTTGTCTAATCACTCTGCTCAGATGTTTTTGGGCGCCTAGGCCGCCTTGCCCCTTACTCTAGTATTCCACACTTACCTCTGATATTTGTCTAATGCTAACATAATATTGTACTTTAATTTAACCACAAGGTTATTTTAATGACAAAATTACGTCGGGGAGTAGCAATATATAGCAAATTTTTAGTTAAAATTGTCTAATATTGTTTTCGATCACGTAAGCAATTTCTGTAGTGATAGGAATTTCTGAGGAAATTGAATTATGTTTATTCTAACACGTAATATTTTTACATGGCGACGTAGAGGCGAATGGATGTTCATTATTTTTGTCATGAATTGAGTTGCTGAGCATATCAGACGATGTAGATAGGGTTTGGTGTTGATTTTAATCAATAAATTGTTAAATTTGTACAAATTGATTTTTATTTGGTCACCCTCTAAATCGCATTCACCCTTCATCTTATCTAGTAAACAACTATACGTAGAATGCTGTTTCCTTGATTAAAAATAAAACAATTCTATGAAAAATAACCAAAGCCCGGACGACGGGAGCATAAATAAACTTTTCACTAGTGGTTAATGAAATATCGACTATTCTATCGACATCCATATGAACAATTTATTCATTTGAAATTTTTAGATTATTCTTATTATGTTACCCTAGTAGTTCCACTTCTTTTCCAGATATCAAATTATATAAGATTTTTAACATTAAACACCAATTTTCTAATCAACTCATTCTGATATTTCTTGTGAATAATTTCGCCTTGAGGATGTAAAAGTAATCTTAACAAGTGTACTTTGAACTTTTGAACGATATTTAAGCTAGTTTTTAGGCTTTAATTTTGGTTTTGTAACTGTCCTATGGTAGGGGAAAGTGGGGCAGCTTTGAACACCTTTTTTTGACCTTGAGTTAAACCGATAAAATGAACTATAAAGAATTTATTTTTGCACCAAGGCCATAGTACCGTTATTGAAGTATACAAAATCACCATTTTGTTATTAAATTTCTGTACTGTTGTTGAGATATATCCATTTAAACAAAAATTGGCATTTTTCCAAATGTGCCCCATTGGCAGGGCACTTTGAAACATTGCAAGGGGCACTTTGATATACGATTTTGGGGTACTTTGGTACATGTATCAAAGTGCCCCTATTATGTTACAAACTGCCCCGTAAAGTCACTAACACATCTGACTAGTTGTAAACATTTTCAATGTTATAGATAATCAGTCAATTGTGTTCTTTATCTTTGGAATGTATTAGTACCTAATTAGGATTCAGTTTATTAAATTAAATACAAAATAAAATTAATTTTTGTTTATTTTACATATAACCAAAAACACAGTTTTACAAAAATGAATTACTATTAATCAATCAATATTATGAAACTACTTTAATGCAATATTTTAACATAATTTCCCAAGTCGGTGATGTAATGTGGATAACGGTATACCTACTGTATTTGATTGCAGCGGCTCTTAAGGACAGCATTTTAGAGGCAGCCTCTGATATGGCCGTTCCCATTGTCTCTTAATTAATTTTGTATCAAAGGCCGCAACATTTTCTAAATAAAAAATAGATGTCGTTAAATGTTACATGCCTTCAAAAGTAGCAGGGGCACTTTGGTACACTAGAGGGGCACTTGGGAACGTTTAAAACTGCCCCATTTACCAATTTTTCAAAGTGCCCCTTCGGACAAATAAACAAAAAACTGTTTTTTTATAATAAACTGTTAAGCATTCGTTAAAAACAACTATACAAAATGATTACTGAATTGATGTACTTACCGTTTATTAAAATTGTAACCCATAAATGTCTTAGCTTTCATTCAAAAACACGATCGACAAATTCCAACGTTATTTACTCGCCGACCTCGGAAACACGTAGTGACACGCCAAGCCGCACCGGGCGACTGGCGAGAGCCGGCGTTTTTGGTGTGACACTCACACATACAAAGCTACGATTTAGTGTTGCTGCGTAACAGTTTAAGTCTATGGGTAAGAGAATAGTGTAGGTGTTCAAAACTGCCCCTTGTACCAATCTACCCCGCTTCCCCCTACTAGGTATTATTGACATATTATTGTTTATCAATTTTAGATCGCAATGCCTCTGATTACGTACGGTTGCATAAATTACTATTGATCAATACATTTCTAATTCATAAAATATCGGCTATTCTATGGATGTCGATAGAATAGTCGATATTTAACTAAGCACTAGTGACAAGTGCATTTTTGCTCCCGTCATCCGGGGTTTGAAAATAACTTTCGACTAAAATACGGACTCTTACTTATCTTAGGGCCTATGCTAGCTGGCGCGGACGTCCGCCGCGTGCGCACTCGCGGGTCCCGCTTAGTAATAAAATTCGTCGCACGAGCCTGCTCCAGTTATGCCGTTCATACAATTTCTTGTTAAGGTGCGTTCAAACTAATAGAGCATTCGTTGTTCTAACCTTCCACTCTACGAAATTCGATCGGTACACAAAACGTGATTGGTTGATTTCGTAGAACGGGCGCTGGAACAGCGAATGCTCTTTTGGTTTAAACGCACCTTTAGACGAGCCTCCTTTCTGGATAATGGCAGTTTTAGAGAAAACAAGTGTATTAGGAGGTTGGAAAATTTATTACTAGATAAGACAACCTTTGACCATTTGACAGCTCTATTAAAGCATTCGGTTTCGTACCTTGCGTATTTGTAAATTGATTCGGTTTTGTTTTTTACATGACGGCAAATATGTTGCCAATACCCGTTAACCCTTAACCCTTAATAGGGCAATGGTACCTAATATATTTACCACCTCATTTTGAAACTTATTTTGTCAATGAATATGTGTCAAACCCAATGAAAGTTAGGTGTGACTGATGCCTTATTAAGGGTTAATAGGGCAATGGTAATATATTTACCACCTCATTTTGAAACTTATTCTGTCAATGAATATGTGTCAAACCCAATGAAATTCAGGTGTGACTGATGCCTTATTAAGGGTTAAAGGATTGAGGATGAATAAGGCTGTGAATGTTGACTGTTTATTGTCATCAATCGACTTATCAATCTATCAAGACAACACAATACAAAAAATCTTAGAGTAATAAGCAAGGAGCGGAATCCTTCATAGCAAAACTCAAACTGTCAGAGGGATTGAACGAAGTGTTTTATCGACTATCGATAAACGAAATTATATTCAATGAAACATCGTTAAAATAATGTAATTAGGCTTTTAAATATATACGCGTGCAGTGGCGACCAGATATTTAATTAGGGACATAATTACTGATGTTGGATTTTTTCTGTCCACCAATTATGTTTTGAATAAAACGTTGTATAATAATTGTTTAACAAACCCTAAACCATATAAAAAAAATGTGCATTCCAATTTTGATTAACTTTTAATACTTTGTCACATATTAAAATAATTTAAATTACAATGGCATAGAACAAAATAATGATATCCCTAATAATCTGCCGCCACTGTATAATATGTATGCGTAAAAGCCTTATTACGATAAATAAAAGTTAACGACGAACCGTCAAGTGTCAATTATTGATCGATAGTCGATAAAATACCTCGGTCAATCCCTCTGACAGTTTAGTTTTTGCTATGAAGAATTCCGCTCCTTGGTAATAAGGCAGAGTTCGGCTGTAAGCACTCTCGTCATGTTCCACTGAAAAGAAGTGATGAAGCTCCGGCCGGGTCGCCACGTTTGTGGTGATCTTGGTATTTGTATGAGACGTAGGTTAGGTACCTCATTTGAAACTTTTGAAATATAGGTAGTAATGAAGAGAAAGGCTGCTACTCAGGTAACTTTTTATAATTTATTTTACAAATTGCACAGGTCCCTTAGTAAATAAATAATATATTATTTTCCTATCAAAGACATTCTTAAAGAAACGATACAAAAATGCGTACTTCGTCTTTTTTTACAGAACATCTACCTTCCAGACAGAAATAAAAGCGTAGCCATCTAGCGACTTCCTTGAAAGTTTAAAAATTAACGCTTTTAATTTCTGTAGGAACATCATTTACACACAATAACATTACTTTGTTAGCTATAATTGATATTACCTCCTATTAATCCATTGGACCCCAATGACCGGTATATATCGGCAACGTAGTTTCAACCAAATACCGATATATAAGTCCACGGAGCAATATACACCTACATGCACATGTGCTAAAGTCCAAATTCAGTTTTGACACTTTGTTCACATGGCGTGTCAGTGGCTTTTGTATTTGGGGTAGCGTCTAAGAGGTTAATAAATTACATAAACATTTGCAAAACTGCGCAGATTAGCAACACAACAACACTGCTTCGGAGTAATAGGGCAGAGTTCGGTTCTAAGCAGTCTTCGTCATGTTCCACTGAGACGAAGTATGGCTGATAAAGTTCGGGCCGGGTCGCCATGTAAGTGTTGATGGCGGTCACCGCGCTGGTTGGCAGGGAGCGTGTTCTGCTGAGCTTGAAGGCAGATACTGCAACATAAATGATTACTCTTCAGTTTTCGTCAGTTAGGGCGGGTTGCACCAAACACACGGAAAAGCCGATCATTACTACTCAACAGATTACTATGCATAGTAGAAGCTTTCCATACAATTTTTAAAACAACTATTTAATGCTAACAGGATATTTGAGAAAAGATACTTAAAATAACCTATATATAAATGGATGATTGAAGATTTGAGGAATTTGTGCGAGTTGCTCTCCAGCCGAACCACAACGCGTGATTAAGCTAGATTTCTAGTGGCGATATCTATGCATCATGTACCCCATGAACCGAATTGGAAATTACATGCACCCACGTAGTTTGCGAAATACGAGACATAATGTGGGCCGGCTGGGGATTATTACTTTCTGATCTTGACAGTGTTCCAGATTAGTTGAACTACCGTGCAGTTATTTGTTAATCTTTGAATAATGTAGCATAAAATAGGTAAGACCTGGGTGCGTAGATAAGTTGCCAATCGCTAACGCTTAATCGTTAATCGTAAACGAAAGGCAGCTAATTAACTGTCTTTGTCGAACTAATATGAAAGAGTGACAGAGAGGGAAAACTACGATACGCTACTAAGCGTTAGCGATTGGCAACTTGGTTAAGCATCCTGGCCATTTTTCATGACAATTCGAAATTCATGTCTTGTATCATTTCTCTTGCAGGAGTAAAGAAGACGAGTCTCCATAATAGTTTCTTGATATAATGAACCCTTCGTCTGTGGTCTTTGAGTCTGTGGTTGCTAAGGATCAATACACTGGATTTTGATTTTAAATTATGGATTGGTTGGAGTTCAGTAACTATTGTACGGATCCTTATCAAACAAAAGAAGGGTTAAGTAAGCCCCACTTGCACAATCTGGGGTTGACCAACTAGTACGGCCATTTTTGACACTTCTAACCTTTTAACCTCGTGTGTGGTGTGACCCAAGAATGCGCAAGCGCATTGAACGTACCTTGCCGTTGGAACCTGTTGATGTTACTACAAGTGTACGCCAGTGAGTAAGTGGTGTAGTCGGTCTGCAAGATGCGCAGCTCTGTTCTTGTAGTGTCTGAAAAAAAAATCGTAAAAGGCATGTAGGTATTGATGTTTTTGAAGGGATCAAGCTACGCGTTTTCGTGAATGAAACGATGTACAGTTTTAGCTGTGTAACTGACTAGAGACAGTCATACTTAATGATATTTATGGTAGGTACAGGAACGCAACTCAGTGGACGTCTTTTGGCTGAAATGATGATGATGATGATGATGATGACTATCTAGTCAGTTTATGAATGAATTAATTCATAAACTGTCCATGCTATTTTGAACCCGACTGTACAATACGTCTAACCTCACTTTGTACATGTGAACTTTA
Organism: Thaumatotibia leucotreta; assembly: GCA_025490895.1. NCBI lineage: Eukaryota > Metazoa > Arthropoda > Insecta > Lepidoptera > Tortricidae > Thaumatotibia > Thaumatotibia leucotreta. Next base: position 19,003 of record JALPQI010006276.1, read on the forward strand.
ACAACAGTTGATTTTCAATCTATTAAATAGTAGTTAAATTTCAAACATAATACGAATTTCAATATGGTTCTAACCAGTTTTGTAATACCTGTACTACCACATACCTACATATTATACAAATACAATTAGCTATATATGTAATCATATAAATATTAAAGGGTAGATAAATTGTATCTACAGCTGGAATGTTAGATTTTTATGACTGGATGGACATAATATATACTTGTAAAGCGGTAGTGCATACTTAATCCTTTGCCATGTTACTATTATATCCAGAATTAGGTGAAATAGCGTAATTTTTAAAACCGTAATCAAATTTCGTTGATGACCACAACTTACCATTACTATCCTTAACAGGCATAGTAACAACCATCGTCGCACCCTCAACGCTCGCCGAACCCTCGGCAGAGCTGAGGGTTCCGTCCACCACCTCCCAATGTGTGACAGAGAGCCCTTGCGTATCGAAGTTGTACCCGTAGCGTGCGCCCACGCAGGTGCCGTCGTTGGAGACCTCGGGGCCGGGGTAGCGCTCGATGAGGTACCAGGTGCCGGTATACTGGTGGTTAAACATAATGTGAAGGCCAAAAACCACTTAAGTCATATGTTGTCATACTTACCACACCTGTGGACCAAAGTGGACATTGAGTATTCTGTCAAAGCAAGTGTTTTACTGACAGAAAAGGTTTTATTTTCGTTGTACTATTCATTGATATAATAACTATAATAAGTAAAGATATGTTACACCGGCTCTAAAATTGAAGCGCTCAGATTGCGATAATTCTAACAATCGCTCTTAGTCCTACCCAGACCACCGAGAGGTGTGTACCACTACCAGTGCCGGATTTAGAAATTTGCCGCCTGTAGGCCATTTATATTTTGCCGCCCCTATCCATTGTGCTAATTTGAATAATTTGTTAGGAAAATTACGAAGAAAGTCGAAACGTAAAAAAGTTTCTTACATTAGTCGTGGGAACACTTGGCCACTTTGGCAAGTATTTAATTTCACAGCCGTGTGTATGTTATGTACCGGAGCGTTCGTGGCAGGAAAGGAAATCCAGCATCCCTACCGCGAACTACGAAATCCGCAAATTTTAAATTTCGGGCAATGAAGGCGTCATTAGAGTGACGGAGACAAATCCCCGAAATTTACGAATTTCGGTGTTCGCGGTAGCAGGCCTCCTCTTACTATGTACAGTACGCGAACTTTTAGCTGGTGTGGAGGGATGGACGCCTAGCCAACATACAGTGACCGATACAGTGGTAGATTAGAGTTTATGCGAAGAGACTGGGGTTGTACTTTGTATGGAAATTAATAATAATATACGACTCTACCCTTATCACTCAAACTCTAGATAGTTTAGATAGCGGTCCTTAAATTGGGAAAATAAAGAAGTACTAACATTCAAAAATTAAAAATCAGTCTGAGCATAATTAACCCATTTAATACATCGCTCACTCGCAAACAACAAATCAATCAATCTTACAATAAACCAGAAAATATTATTACTTGGCTCTAAATATATCTGATAATTAACAATTATAGAAAACAACTTTTAGTCCCATCTTGTAGCCAGATTTGGTAGCTCATAGCTGGCTTCCATGTGACAAAAATATTCCAGATTCGAAATAGTCTACTCAAAGAAGAAAGCGCTGAAACGTACGTTTTAAATCCATTACATTAATAGGTATATGCGACGTTTTTTCTGATTGTTCCTTTAATTGTTAATAATCAGGTAACTTTCTTTAATAATGTTTGTTGTTTAATTGTAAAACATACTGAAATGTCGTCTGTTAGCGCACTATAAATAATTTACCAAAAAAAATTCCAATTGATTAGAATGTTTCATTATTCCCAGATTTATTTTTAATTATTGAACGTTACAATAAATGTTTTTTAGATTTTGGTCCCATCTGGTAAATTCTGGTAGCCATATTTGGTAGCTAGCTACGAAATAAGATACGTCTTTTCCTATCTTGGGGCCAGCTACCAAATGGGAAAGATTCTCTTATCCTCCAGTGTGCGACGCTGGTTTTATCATTTCGTAAATTCTTTCTATTGAAGATTGAGAGGCTGTAATTTCAAAAACTTTCATTAAAGTTCTTATTCTTTTTGGTCGCATGAAAATTGCTGTTCATGGGTGTATTTGAGGTGCTCTAGTACGCAAATCCCTTTCCAAAAAAAGGTCGTGTATAGCGACCTTGCAGTTTGAAAAATACCTCTCACAAAGATTAAACCCCAGCTACTTCCTATGACTTCAGAATTCCCGTTTCATTGCCAGCTTGGAATCAGGAATATTTTTCTTATTTAAAAGCCAGCTACCAAACCAGGTTACAAGATGCGGCTAAATAATTACCATTTTGTAGTCAGCTTGGAATCAGGAATATTTTACTCATTTGGAAGCCAGCCATGAGCTACCAAACATGGCTACAAGATGGAACTACTTAAAGGTTGTTTTCTATAATTGTTAATTATCAGATAACTTTAAAGCCATATAATATTGACTTGTAGTTTTATTGTAATATTGATTGATTTCATATTTCAATGATAAACGGATCTTAATCGCGTAAACTTACGTTTATTTTTATCCTGACGTTTCGGGCATGACGTTACAACCGTGGTCGCAGGCAGACTGGCGAGAAAATATATCAACACCTTCGAGCTGCGCGGGTTTATAGAACTTCCCGCACTTGCGTAGTAAAAATAATTTTCCTCCTACTCCTTGCGTCGTATTCCTCATCACTGAGGGTCGTGACTTCTTCTCATAATTTTTGTTTTGACGATGTTACGCCATCTGTCTCGGTCGATTGCAACGTGTAGAGCCTCATGAACTTTCGAGTCAAGGTTGATGGATATTTGGTCGGACCATCGCATTGGACTTCGTCCCTTAGGCCTTTTTCCTTCGATCTTGCCAGTGACGAGGAGCTTCTCCAAGTTATCACCCGGTTTCCTGGCAATATGGCCAAAGTACTCGAAGATGCGACGAAGACATATTGTGCTCAGCCGAGTTTTCTTTGTAAAAATAATTTTAATCGACTATAAAAACCCAGTTGAAATTTATTAAATGGTTTAATTATGCTCAGACAGATTTTTAATTTTTGTTTCAACTTCTTCATTTTTTTAATTCAAGGACCGCTTTCTAGAGTTTGTGTGGCAAGGGTAGAGTCGCATATAGCACTGTACAGTATGTTGGTTAAAATTGACTTTTCCACGCTATTGAACTCTACTAATCACTCACTTTGTATGAGGGACATTACATTACGATACATTATTTTATAGATATTTCGATGTTGGTATTATCAAACCGGAATCAGAAAGGGATTGAAAAGTACTGTTGACACAACAAATGACACTTCATTTACCTAGAAAATAATTGTTTATAGATGTAGTGAGTTATTAATTAATCTATTGTCTGTAAGTCTCGGCACTTAAACTAGGAATATGTGAATATAAACACGAATATATCCTAGATTGACGTATACACTGTTGTGTTAACAGTACTTTCGAATCCCATTCTAATCGCGATTTGATAATACTATGTTACTGAAAGTTCATCGTAATGGTTGTTAGACTCGGTCGTTCCCTTCCACCCTTTATAATTCTGCCACCATGGCTGAAGTTTAAAAAAGTTTGCTTCTACTCTGCCGCTTGTAAGATCTGCCAAATTATTTTATTGACACCAAATAAAAAAAATTTTTGCTGACAATTCTGCCGCCCCTAAAATCTGCCGCTCTAGGCCATGGCCTACTTGGCCTACTGGTAAATCCGGCACTGACCACTACCGAGTTCTCGCAAATGACATGAACTACGCCCTAAAATGTCATTTTATGTTATAAAATAGTGAAAACCACAAAATAAAAAAAAAATAAAAATAAAATGCAAAAATGCCCTTAGCATCACACATCATGCGCAATTAAACTGAATTATATATTTTTTTCAATCATATTATTTATTGAAAATAAATAGGATGCCATTTTGACGTTTTTGACTGACTTAGAGAAAAAGACACGCATATGCTGTTTAAGATCGGGAGTAACAAAGATAAAACAATATTTATCAATAAAAGAATACACGCGCGATTGTCAAATGCTAGTTGTCTCTTTTTTATTTATTAAATACGAGTAAATGTTTTTAACCATCTCTTTTACGCATTTTGAAGTATGAAGATAAGTGTATGTCTATGTCAATAAATTGTAGGTGTATGATGTGAAGTATTTATTTCGCTCATTTTGTTAGAGTATAACGTATCTTTACTTATATATCATTGGTACACTATCGACAAAAATGAATCCTTACCCACCATAGGACCTTGTCATTGTAACATTGACAGTCGAACAATTTGATTTTCAAAGGGTCAGGGTTCCTTATCGATAGTACATAAGTAGAGATTGACGTGTAGGTCACATTTTGATGCGAAAGCGAAGGCGTTTAAACGGTTAATGATAATAAGGGTTTAATAGTTTTATATTTGCTGATAAAAACTCAGACATTCAATGTATAAGTGGTAAAAGTTTAAGGGTCCGTTTCAATCAGATGTGGACACTAGGTATTTGAGTGGTTTGATATCCATCAATCATAGATATTCATATTATCCAGAACACTAAAGCATGTAGCGTTGGTGGAAAGGACCAAACATTTATCATACGTATATCAAACACATCTGCAAATCAATCACGTGCAATCACGTAGGGGTATCAGCCCTAGCCAATGATGGGCATGGCATATTCACATACCAAGAACAGTACGGAATCTACACAAATTTTAACTGACCTCGACTGCGTTAAGTTCACCAACATCAGGTATGTCGTCATCACACTGCCCGGGTAGTATGACCGTTTCCCCGGTAGCCTCCGGGTAGTGGAAGCAAGCATCGGCAGACTGGTCGACGGGTAGGTAGAACTGCGGGTACAGCACTTGGTTGGCGTTGATTACGGGTGCCATAGCGTTTTGAGCTGCTTCGGTCAGTTCCTGTGACTTGCTGTGCTTGGCACTCCATACTGAAAGATGATTATAGTGTCATATATTATGTTGCGACAAATATAAATCATTAACGGCCCGTTTCACGATCCCCGGAAAAAAATTCTCTGATAAAATTATCATTATCCTTTTCCCCAGGCATATAAAAGAAAAGATAGCTAACTTCACAGATATAAGTATTATTTTAATTTGGAATGGCGAAACAGCGGCCCTGCAGTGAACTTCGAAATCCTCAAATTTCCAGTAGGTATTTGTGTCTGCCATTTTGATGATGCCTTCGTTGGAGTGCCTTGAGTTAATATCCTAGAAATTGACGAATTTCGAAGTTCGCGGTAGTAAGCCAGGCCCTTAACATTTTGATCGCCAACGACGAACAAACTGGAAATATTACTATGTATTTGCATTTATATTTGTGTGGACAGGACGACCGGCAACGTTACGGTCAAAAGGCTTTTTAAAAGCAACACAATTTTTCAAGCTTACCTCTTCTGTATTCTCCGTCTTCAGTATTTGAACAGGAGTACAGTAACGAATATGTTTCGTAATCCGTTGCCAAAACAACCAATTCTGAAAAGAATAAAATAATGAATTCGCTAGTATACTATAGGTACCTCCTTTTAAACATTCTAAGTGAGGTAGCTGTATCAACTTTAGACTAAATTGATAAATGAAGAGAAGACTAAAATTAGGCAACTCTATTCATCTTGCAATTTTACATACATAACTTAATGGGTCAGTCACATTTATCCATGTCTAGTTCGGGCTTGGTATCTTATCTATTTCCGAGATTAGTGCTTATGCACTAATCTCGGCACTAACGACCACGATGACTGATGAGAATAAAAGTACAAAAATACACTGCACTGTTCAAGCCTTGATAAATGACTATTGATATTGCCAACATTGTTTGCTGTAAATTACCTTCAACTTGTCCATTACTAAGGGTCCTAGTAAGAACACCGTTACTGCTAGCCACGACGGTACCAGTAGTAATCTGTCCAGTAAGGTCGAACACACTGGTATCGACGACTTGGATGGTGTTTCCAACGCTGGAGTATTGAGAGCTGGTGCAAAGACCGGGGTTGCCGTCGGTGGGGAACCTCTCGATCTCGTGCCACCAGCCTAGGTACTGCGAATTAGGGTGAGAAAAGCGGAATATAAGCATTCCATGTACAGACAATACGGTAAATTCAATAATCACATCATCATGATAAGCCTATTCTGGGCAGGCGGATCGGTGATCGCAGCAGTAAGTGCACAATTATGACGCTGATGCCCGTCATCAATCTTCTATCAACGAATGGTCTAAGGCACTTTATCCTGTAGTCAATTTTTATGACCCCCGACGGGAAGACTTGGAGTATGTTATTCATGAGACATAATTATATTCTTACTGCGGTCACCACACAGCCAAATTCAATAATATGTGGACTATAATGTAATTGGGCATGTGGTAGGTAGCTAGGTACCATGTAGGTACTGATGAGTCACAGCGAAGTGTACGAGCAGCTAGTGTTCCCTAAGTAGTAGGTATAATAACTACCTACATGTTTTCACTTGCGGTTTTACATAGATAGCATTAGGCTTCTACCAGAAAAAAGGTCCAGAAAACTGGTCTGGCGCTGGGACACAATATTGATATTTTCTTGTTGGTTTCTGTGTTTAACGAGAAAACCCCCTAAGTTTCTGTTAATATGTACAGTAAAGGGCAAAAATATGTATACACTTTTGTATACAGTGTGTGTCTTTGATAGCGACATTGCTTTTAAGTAACGATAGATTAAAGTGTTGATAACCATTTTAGTAAAATAATATAACGATTGCCTTTATTATTTAAGAGTAATTAATTTTTATAAAAATCTCGAGCAGCAATGTAATGCAAACATTTATTTGACGTTTTTGAGAGGAAAAGCTAGTTTCGTTTTCATTTTAATTCGATCAAATCATTAAAGTAACTGCGAACTGTTGCCGACGTTAAATTATTTACTGAATTATCCATTACTAGAAAATACTACAATTTAAAACATGCGAGATTTGGACTACACTAGCACAACAAATTTACATCAACAATTCTTTCTGTGTCTTACTGTCTTAGCCAGCACATTTTGAATCGTATTATTCACTGAACTGATATCAAAAATCACTGCACATACATTATCACTTCTTAGAAATCACATTACCTAGTTTAAACATCTTTATTAAATTTATTAGGAAAGTCTGTTGATCAACAAACTTGATGTTATCTTGACACTTCAACTCAATCAATGTGAAGTTTTCAATCGGTACATAAGCACAACGATTATCTGATTCCGCCTTCTTAGTTAACACAAAATTACGTAGCGCTTAATCGTCTCTGTCGCACTTATTAGAAAGAATGACAAAGACGGAAAACTAAAATACGCTACTGAGCGATAGCCATTGGCAACTTGGCTAGGCACCCTGGGCTGTTAAGTGATTTTCTTATGAACAAGGGTCATGATTTTCGACGGACTTGTCATCGAAAAGTGTCACCGACATGTAGGATGTAAATAGGTAGGTAATTAATTGTAATTGTCAGGATGTCACTAAGAGCGAGATTTCAATGAAATCATATGTCAATTGTTAGGTTTAATTTATTAGTTTTTGTTATTACTGATACATTGCGTGCCGAATTATTTGTATGATTTTTTTTTTAAATACTTTAACTAAATATGCTAATTTCAGTTCATTAAGACTTGTACTTTCACCCCTTAAAAGGAATGTCGTTATGAAAGACACACACTGTATATTATACAAATATTGATGCCCATGACTGCACATGAGCTTAATAAGAGCGAGTATACAAACTAAATTGTCCAATAAGTAATTTATAAAAAATTCATACCCGAGACATATCAAATCCTTCTACTCCAGATATACTTTCGCACGGCCCTCTAAACAGCAAAGGCGCGTTTTCGTTCAGTTCAGGTATATAGAAGCAGTCCTCAGCGCTCTGACTGGTCGGCACATAGTATTCTTCTGCGAGCCCTCTCGTGTTGCTTATGACACCATCGATAATGTTGTTGGATGCGTCGCTGAGCGTCGGCTCTCTGCTGAGTTTCCAACTGTATACTGTTGGGGAAATAGGTGGGTATTAGTAGGAATGCGTCCAAAGCTACCACGATCTAATAATGCGAATCAGTTCTATCAAATAACTGTCAAAATCCGACAAGCTTAACCAAAACTGAAGCTCATTTAAGAGATCATGGTATATTCCGATATATCCCGGACAAACAAAAGCTATAAGATCGTATAACCAAAAGACTCGGTTATCGAAAACAATTGGTGATTGGAACATTCAAAGTAATGCCGTTAAACCTCACTATCAGTCTCTGTCTGGCGTTCCTATCGTTCTAAACAGGCTACCTTAGCTGTTCAATGGTTCAAGCACAACAAAGAATTATCCTTAATTCCAGGCAAACACATTGTGCATATCCTGTCGTTATGGTTTAGTTATATTCTAAGATTTTTTCTTACCTTCACTATCACCGTTTTCTAAATCCCTACAGCTGTAGACGAGGGCAAAGTTGGTGTAGTCAGTTTCAAGAACGTAGTAGTTAGTCTCCACAACCTCTGCAAATCAAATACATTCTTTATAGTATAAAGTAACGCTTAACATTCATAATTTTCGGGACCGAAAAGGAGATGGCGTGACAACTTGGTTACACTTGGTGGAAAAGGAAAAGAGCAGTAAAAAAAGTAAAGGTAAAGTGCAGCAAAAGAGGGAAGCGTTTACTCAGCAGGGATACAATAAAATAGGCTAATAAAACGGACTCAGTTATCTTGGATTAGAATGTATTATCCAATGTATCGATGTGTATGTATAAAGTGTAGAATGTATCGTTGACTTTGGATTCAGACTTCAAATTGCAGGTTATTCCCACTCCCACCTGTTACAACCCATCTGACATCGGTGGACTGGGATTTTTTCCCACCACTTACCAGTGGGAACAACTGGGCATTAAAATTCCTGGGATTTCTTTTTCCCAGTTAGTTATCAGTAGTTATCAGTATCAGTTAGTGGTAACAGGATTGGTAGAATAACTTACCGCCATCATCAAGAACGAAGGTGACCCACAATAGCCCGCTTCCATCAGTGCTATGCAGTACCGCTGTTCCCTCTCTAGTCTCCAGGGTTTGGTTGTTGACAATGGTGTTCCTAATGTCTACGGCGTCCTGACCGGGGCTATAGTGTGCGCGGGAGCATTCGCCTACTTGGTCTCTTTGAGGATATTTTGATATTTCGAACCATCTTCCTAGGTACTGTAAGCAAGAAAATACATTATAGAGTTTAGAAAATACAGAGCTGAGTATTTCTCAAAAAGATGGTACGTTTGGATCACGTCTTCGATATAGATAAAAATTGGTAGTCTGGTACAGTCAATGATGCTTAGCAAGATCTTCCATACAAACTTTCTGGGATATTTTGGGAAATGTGGTGGATCTTGACCAGCCTACCATTTTTTATCAATATCGAGGACTACTTGGTAAATTAGCTCACAAAACCCTAAAATCTGATTGGCATGTGGACAAATGTTATGTTAGTTAGACTAATGAGAGCAATTTCTATGATAGGCTACGTAGGTAAGCCTAACACAATTAATTTTATTCTAATAATCTCTCCAATACCTACAAGTTTTAAGATTTGACTTATGCCACCTTATGCAGGGATGACTAATCGATAATCCAGATTCAGATTATATTTTTGTGATTTCAATACGTACTGCATTAACATCAAAATTGGCTTTGGCTTGGATTCTATCATCACAAGGTCCTGGCAACACAATCGCCGCAGGAGGTTCGTCGAAGACTGGATAGTAGAAGCAGCCATCGTTGCTCTGGTCGGTGTATTCGTAGTAAATCTCATGCAAGTCTACGTTGCTCGTGACCAGTTCGTCTATTCTGTCGTTGGCTGATTGGGAGAGACCTGATCTAGAGCGGCTTAGCTTCCAACTGTATACTGTAAACAATTTGAAGAATGACTAATGGTAATGGCATCTGAGTTTTTCGATCAATAAGACAAATAAAAATAGTTTTAAAGCTTGAAAGTATTTAGTGTGATCGTACTTTAAAAGTAGCCTTAAGCTTGTCACACTTTTTTTTTTTTAAATACCACGTCGGTGGCAAACAAGCATACGGCCCGCCTGATGGAAAGCAGTCACCGTAGCCTATGGGCGCCTGCAACCCCAGGGGTGTCACATGCGCGTTGCCGACCCAATAAAAACTTGTACACTCCTCTTTTGAAGAACCCCATACTGTAGTCCAACGGGAAACGAGGGAGCTCATTGAAACGGGCAGGGTCTATGAGTAATTTTATAGCAAGTAGCACCTACAGGTGTAGTGAGAAATTACTTGCCTTCGGAAACGTTCGTAAACACATGCTGTTTCAGGCAGTGTCACCGAGTCTGACTGAAGTAGCATGACAGCTATTACTGTCAGTCTCAGTGAGATAGACTGAAACAGCAGGACGCTGACGAACGTTTCCGAAGGCAAGTCATTTCTCACTACATCTGTAACTATGTTACTCTTGATCGTAGGTACCTTTTCTAAAAGACGGAAAATGCTATGACCTGCACTCGCAAACGGGCAGAGGTAAATTTAAATATTCGGTGTCATGTACCAAAAAAATACTTTTTTACCAAAGCCGGAGGACTTATTTGAACCCACATCCTCAGCTTTCGCGGCTGACGACCTACTAAAACCACGTTACGAGTAAAAGACCGCCCTGGGGAACGCCAAAATACACTTCTGCGACCTCGTTAGCGGTTGTCCAGTTGCCGAACCCAATCTTGGTTTTCAGCCTCTTTCTTCTCTCAATTAAGGTTACCAATGCGGCAGGCTTGACATTTCGGGAACCCTTGAGGATACCTGATATAATGGAATTATGGAACGTACCTGGGTGCTTAGCCAAGTTGCCAATCGCTAGCGCTTAAACGTCAATCGTAAGCGAAAGGCAGCTAACTGTCTTTGTCGCACTAATATGCAAGAGTGACAGAGAGAGAAAACTACGATACGCTACCAAGCGCTAGCGATTGGCAACTTGGCTAAGCATCCTGTTCGTCCTAGCGTATTTACGTCAACGTTTTATCTTTAGAATGACGTCATTAATTATTCTTTATAATTAGTTAGGTACTTTAAGGCACTTACTTTGCTTGCTGGTATCGTCGGTTTCCACGCAGCTGAATAGCAACGCGTATTCTGTGTAGTCCGTGTCCAAGACGTAAAGCGTGGTTTCTATTGAGACTGAAAATGGAATAAAATGTGATAGGTATCAGTATTACAGGGGGCTACTTAAAGGATAAATACGATACCTACAATTGACTATTTTATGTAGGTACTTAGTTGTTTTATTCAATCATTATCATCATTAAAGCTCTAAAATAAATCGCACAGCTTTGTAATAAGAATAAGATCTGGAGTCATACAGTACGGAGCAATAAATACTAATCATTTCCCTTCGGCTTTTGACAGAAACGTCCTAATTTACATTGTAGTCACGATGAACTTCAGTATCCGTTAGGTACATTGAAGTTATTTGGGACAGATTATTCACTACATATTTAACTGCCAATTATCATGCGTCATGCTGGGTAGCCAAAAACACCACAACCATAACGTCCTAAAACCATGATTTTTATATATGGTGGCTTAAGATGATCCCATTTTATCCATTTATCATGCTACGCGTCACTTTCGCACTTGCAAACTTGTTAGAACGTGACGGCAATAACGATAAACGATTAGACGAGGTACAATCACAGAAAAATAATTATAAAAAGTCTACTCACCTCCTTCATCATTTTGAAGTGTAGCAGTAATAATACCGCTTCCATCGTCAGCCACAACGGCCGGTCCAGACACGGTTGTTAATCTCTCATTGTAAACAATGGTTTGGGTCAGGATGAAGGAATTCTGGTTGATATCGAATTGGTTGGCTGCGCATTCCCCAGTTTGCTCGTTGGACGGGAAGCGGGCCGCTTCGTGCCATGTACCGGCAAACTGAAACAGTTTTTATAATATTAGGTATGTATGTGCGTACTCTTAAGGCTGAAAAATCTTGACTTACGTATTAGGTAACAAAAATTTTACTCGGCATAGAAAAGCCAAACATAAAACAAAAATAACCGACCCAGGAGGCCTACCATCAACATAACAAATTGTGAATTTTGAAGATAAATAGCTCATTTTTGTCCTATAATTATAAAAATTATATTTTTATTGGTAAAGAGGTCCGTCTCATATGACTTACAATCAAGGCCACCCGAATTATCAGATGGCTCGGCCTAATAATATGGTCTGGTTTAACATCCCTTAAAATACGTCTAACTAAATGGTCATTCTCAAAATGTAAAGCCTAAAACAAATTAGTGTTACGGTAGTTAGATCTAGAACTAGACATTTGAGAATGGCTGTAAAACCAAAACTTACCAAATTAAGATTAAAGTTCTCCACAACATTTTGCGCTTCGCAAACGCCGCTCAGCACGACCGGTCCTCCAAAGTTGTCAGGGTAGTAGAAGCAGTCTTCCTCACTGTGACCTCTCTCGTTGTAGTACTGGCTGCTTAGCACTTGGACGTTGTTGATTGCAGCGTTGATGGCCGTTTGTGCTGTGTCTGTTAGTTCTTGAGTACGACTGAGCTTCCAACTAGTAACTGTGAATAGGTTTTGATTTCGACAGAAGTATTTGGAGATTTACATGCGAACGAATGTAAATAACTTTTTTATAGGTACTTACTGCAAAACATTGTCTTTAATTATGCTTTGTGATTGTATTTTACTTAGTTTTTTTAACGAAATCATTTTAATGGTATGCTTTAACACTTTCATTGCAAACGAGTGCTCTGCCCTGCTAAGCATAATAGCGATATCTAAAAATAAAATTTAATGCAAACATGCACCTTAAATGTTATAGCTGACGATACCATTTCCAAATGCCTCTATTTTTGAGATATCGCTATTTCGCTTAGCAGGGCAGTGCTACGTGCCACGCTCGTAGCAGATCCCGTGATTTCTGACAGAGAACTACTCCCTTCGGGAGTTCCCCGCGCTCAATGTGTTTTATTTTTTATTTATTTTATTTTATTTAGAGATCCAACAGCTGTTACATATACATTAGACATAAAGTAAAAACAAGGAGCCAATTATAGGAACTCACAGATAAATCCATTTTATGCTTAACTAAAAGGTATGGTACGCACTAATGCAATTGCAACCACACATAACCAAAAATAAGATTTTCTTCTAATATTAATACAACATAACAACATATAAGATACTCTAGTAATAGCAAAGTACTATCATGATAAAGTTAAGGAATATATTTAATAGAAACTACTTATAGATTCAATGAAGTGATCGAAATTCATTAGAATTTTTTAAAGTTTTTATAGGAATAAAAATAATTGTACATACCACTTCTGTATTCTTCATCTATCTGGCTACAAGAGTACACAAGAGCGTAGCTGTCGTAGTCAGTTGCCAAAACCCAGTAAGGTACTTCTACTGTCACTGAAACAAATATTTCAAATTACGTTATCGGAAAGTACCTAATCACATCGTTTAAATAATTATTAACCTTAGTTTGAATAAATTTAGCTTTGATTTCATAACAGTAAGTAGGTAGTTACTAAATTATATCAAGCCAAAAGATATAAGTCATAAAATAAAAACATTGATTTCTTCAGGAATATGAGGGTAATTCTCGATGCTTTACTGTGTTACTAAATAATGATAAAATATTCTCTACTTACAGTCACTACCAGCAATAGGGAAGGTGACGATCAACTTCGCAAGCCCGTCGTCCGCCGCAGGTACTGCGGTAGCGTTCACGTTGTCCAGGAGTTGTTGGACAACTTGCGTGTTGTATACGGACACGCCATCGTCCGTTTGGGTGTAGGTGGCCGTCGCGCAGGTGCCATCTTGGAACGCTTGAGGGTAGCTCTCAATGTCGTACCAGAGACCCATGTACTGTTAAAAGAAGAAAAAGTATCAATGTTGTTTGCTTTACTTCAAGTAAGGGAGTTCATAAAATAAAGTAAAGGAGAAAGCGACAACAATTCGCCGTCAATTTTAAGTACTACTGCTGGTTGGTCCAACTTTGAGTACGTATAGTCTAAATACCTATGCAAACCAGATAGTAGATTTGAAAATAATCGGGCGATGTAGGTATATAATAGGCTCAAAAACATCAGAGGCCGGGATAGATAACGAGGCCGGGAATCTGTTTTCACGCCGAGGCATGTATAGTGTTTTCTCAAACATACATAGAAATGCAAAAAAATAATAATGACAATGTTGTCAAAATTAATAAATAAAGTTACTTTGCAGTAAAGGCCTGAAAAGTGTTATTAAATTCCATTTCCATCCCAGTGAGTTACTGCGTTCTAAAAGCGATACTTAAATAAATAAATATCTTCGGACATCTTACACAAAACGACCTAGTCCCACGGTAAGCTCAATTAAGGCTTGTGATGTGGGTACCAGGCGACGATATATATAACAGATACATACATACATACATTACTTAAATACATAGACAGCCACGACCAAGGAACACATATTTGTGATAAATAAATACACAAATAATGCCCTCGCCGGAATTCGAACCCGGAACCTCCAGCTTCGTAGGCAGGGTCACTACCGACTAGGCTACGGAGGCTGACAAAATACTTCCGAGTCTATTTTAAGGAACGTAAAGACAATATTTCATTGCATGTTTAAGAAAATACCTTTTCAATATCGAAATTCTCAACAACGCTAAATACTATCGTTGTTCGTGCCATTGGAGCAACCAGCAGTAATATTGGTCTACGGATTATACATATAGATTCGGAATCAGATGTATGACATGGGATGTTAAATAAGCATTCAAAGATACCCTTTCAATGTCGAAATTCTCCACAACGCTGATGCTGTCGTCGCAAGTGCCACGGAAAGTCACTGGGTTGCCATCAGGCACGGGGAAGTAGAAGCAGGCAGCAGCAGAGTGGTCCATCGAGGAGTAGTAGCGGTCATCGAGAACATTCACGGTGTCTACGACTTGGTCGATGGCGGCGATCGCAAAGTCGGTGAGGCTGGTGGTGCGGCTGAGTTTCCAACTCCAAACTGTAGACAGGTAATTCTTAAGATCTCGTTGGGTGTAATATTTAACTCTAATTATATGACGCGATTTTATTTACCTACAGCTCATTCCGTTTAAAAAAAAAACACGTTTTAAGAATGATATGTACGTTAAATCATTGGACAGTACTAGATTACTTTTGCGATAGAAAATATATTATAACATTAACCCTTAATTCGAAAAAAATAAGCCTTCTTCAAACCTCATTGGCACTCAATAGTCTTAATAATACAAAAAGTGGACCAAAGACCATGTCCAGTATTTTGGACGTTGTAGAATTAAGGGTTATAACAAGATGTCCAGACTATAACAAGAGACCAGAGCGGTTCAGTCTCGTCTTAAGCTGAGAACTCCAATTAAACAGAAAAAAAAGCATCAGCACTAACAAGTTTCAATTATCTAAGCATTGTTTCCAAGTGAAAGTATCATAGACACAGGTGTTCATTGTAGAATTTACCTTGTCTTTGATCGCTGTTCAGATTGTTACAACTGTAGACTAACGCGTAGGAGTCGTAATCTGTATCCAAAATCCAGTACTCAATGGGTTCAGGTGCTGAAACAATAAGATTAATATTTGCTTAAAAGTTCTGTTCTGAGAAAAAACAGTCTTTGAACATACATTTTCTAAAACCATGGATTCATGGTCAGTTCAACTTTGGGTACTTGCCTCCAGGGAATGTCACAAGGAGTTTTCCGGTTCCGTCTGCAGTAGCTAGTACTGCTGACCCAGTAATGGTGTCCAGTGCCTCGTTGATGACTTGAGTATTGTATACTAAAACTGAGCCGTCGCTCTGAATGGTGTATGTGGCGTCATTACAGGTCCCGTCTTGGAATGATGAGGCGTAACTTTCGATGAGTCGCCAACGGCCTGCGTACTGCAAAAATCCAAACGTGGCCATATCAGTTATAAATATTAAATGTCATATACCAAAGAAAAACGACCAAGATCACCTATGTCCGAGTGGTCGAGGGGTACAGGCATCAGCCGCGAAAGCTGAGTACGTGGGTTCGATCCCCACCTCGGACATAGGTGATCTTGGTCGTTTTTCTTTGGTATATAACATCTAATATTTATAATTTATATAGTATTAAGTAGTGTGGCTACTGGAGAAAAATTCAAAGTACAAATCAAAATATTTAGTTAATAAATAATTTGATTTGTGTTTTCACAATATGTTCAGTGGCCATATCTGGTTAACAAGACCATCAGGTTGTACTTTTTACTGAATTAGTTAGTAGGTAGTGACACTGGCAATTGCACAAGAAATATTTGTAAATGTCAAGAAAATAGGTCGTGTGAATTTTAAATTAGCGGAGTGAGGACTGTGTATTTTTAGTGATTACAAAAGTTTTGCTATGGTGATTCCAACACAAGTGAGTAGATATCAGTATATTATGTATTATTTTCACGTGTAGTTTAGTGATTATCTGCTTTGCCCGAAGGTTGACTGGTAGAGAATGCTTTTTAGCATTAAGTTCGCCTTGTTGTAAATCTTGTTTTTCTTGTGTAATAAAAGTTAAATAAATAAATTATGACTTCAACGAAAGCATTCAATATGTATCAAACTCAGTTTCAAGTAGGTAAGTGATCTGTAGTGTTTTCTAGTTTGGATAATGTAGTTGTTGTGCAGATGTAGTTATTACATGTTCAACTTTTTAATCACTTACTCTCGTTGGATCAAAGTTCTCAACAACTCGAATATTTGGGTCGCACTGTCCCACGAAGACCACGGGATCCTCAGGACTCAGCACAGGCAGGTAGAAGCAGGACTCGTCGCTTTGGCTGGTGGGTTCGTAGTAGCGCTCGTCCAGGACTTGGATGCCAGATATGGCATCCTGAATGGCGGCTTCCGAAGCTGCTGACATTTGCTTGCTGCGGCTCAATTTCCAGCTCCAAACTGAAATTTTTTGGTGAAACTCAGTCAAAATATAAAATTACAGTATATAACCCTAAATAATACTTATCTTGGGTGGGAGTCCCGAAGGCGTGAGATTTATACTTAATCAAATCCTTAAATCAGTACCTACTTACTTACACAAGCCATGAATCTTTCGTTTTTTTTTCTTATATTGCGTTGTAATTGGAAAAACTGAAAATGTATGGCGAAATTGCTGAGTTTGGTAGGACATTCATGAAAACAATTTTCCTCTTCGTCGTGTATAATATTAATTAGTCATGCGACTCATGAGCAATGTTCTAAATTATAGTGTATTAATGTGTACAAGAAAAGTATAGGTTAATTTGTTACCTTCTCTATAGTTAGGGTCAGTGTTGACACAGCTGTAAGCAACAGCATAGTTGTCATAGTCGGTCGCCACAATCCAATAAGGAATCTCGATGTCTGAAAAAATACGATAATTAGTATAAAATAATCATTTGGCACCTACATAATTATAATTTGTAAAAATTTCAAAAATCAGTAATTGTAATGTTTTGTTTGGCCATTGTATGTATACAGACGTATTAAATATTTATTGTTTCGTTTCTGCTTTATATTCTAATTCGAACGGAATGTCTTCACCTTTCAGTCGCTATTATAAACGTGTACTGTAACGCCTTCATAATAATAATATGCAGTTGTTCCGAGATGATAGATTGGCAAGGGATTTGTAAAGTTATTCATTGACTTTGACTCTATTAAATACTTACTAGAGTCACCAGTATTGATGGTAATAGTGAATCGAGCACTATTATCTGTTGCAGTCTGCACCACAGTAGCGTTCGTCTCATCAAGGAGCAGGTCGATGACTTGGGTAGTGTACAAGCCGAGGGTGTTAGCAGACGTGGCCTCGAATGCGTAGTTGACGCATTGGCCCTCCTGCTGGTCTTTGGGGTAGGCGGCTGTTTCATGCCAGAGTCCAGAGAACTGAGGACAATTAAAAAATTGTATATTGATAGGAAAATTGACTTCAGGATTTTCAATCGTAGAACTAAGGTTGCTTAAATTTGAATTGGTCCAGAAATGAGGTATATTATTTTTACTTCTTAAAGCAATAAGTAATCGAAATAACAAGTTAAATAGAAAAACAAAGTTCCAGAAACAAAATACACGAAAAAATAATACTACAAGCATAAAAACATCAAAACTGAGAAAAAGGGGACATAGTCAGAGTATATTTGTGACACAACTCTGGGAAGTTTTGACTA
This sequence comes from Thaumatotibia leucotreta, assembly GCA_025490895.1. Classification (NCBI taxonomy): domain Eukaryota; kingdom Metazoa; phylum Arthropoda; class Insecta; order Lepidoptera; family Tortricidae; genus Thaumatotibia; species Thaumatotibia leucotreta. The sequence goes on from JALPQI010006276.1 coordinate 37,264, forward strand.
TTGAGCTTTCAACCAAGTTAGCCAAATCTTCAGTGTAGCGGTGAATTTACGTAAGACTTACCCTATCCAAATCGAAGTTCGGCACAGCTTGTATAGTATCATCACATTGACCCGGGAATTTGACAGGCTGCCCGGTCACTTCAGGAAAGTAGAAGCAGCCTTCGTCAGTATGGTCACGATTGATGTAGTATTCATCAGAGAGGACTTGCACGTTGTTTACAGCAGCGTTTATCGCAGTTTCTGACGCTGCGCTCAGTGTCTTCTGTCTGCTGAGCTTCCAGCTGGATACTGTTAAAATTAATCGTTAAAAAAAGAGTTAACTGATCCACCATCTCTGGGAAGAACGCGGTTTGATATATAGGAAATCTCTAGGAGGGCTGCCATAGGTGGTGGTGGTGGTGTGGTTTTTAGGGTTCCGTAGCCAAAATGGCAAAACGGAACCCTTATAGATTCGTCATGTCCGTCTGTCCGTCAAAGTCAAAGTCAAACTATTCTTTATTCAAGTAAGCTTATTAATAAGCACTTTCGAATCGTCTGACATGAGAGAAAAAAAAATCTACTACTGGTTCAAACCCTACGCCGTTCCTGAGAAGAACCAGTAAGAAACTCAGGTGGACTTATTTTTTCAAAACAGTATAATAATACATCTTATTAAAATAACATGCATTAAAGAATGTATTACATAAAAAAAAAAAGGTTATTATAGACATTTTTATAAAGACAGAAATAAATAAAGGAAGGTCTGTCCGTCTGTCCGTCTGTCACAGCTGATTTACTCGGAAACTATGAATGCTACAGTAACGAAATTTGGTAAGGATATGTGTTGTATGAACCGCTACAGGATTATGATACTAAATTATAAAAAAACCATTGGGGTGGGGGCCCTCCATACATATAACTGAGGGATAGAAAAAAAAATTTAGTTGTATATAAGCGTGTGGGGTATTATTAGAAAGGTCTTTGAAAATGATATGAAGGTTTATAAATCTTATCTTTATTTAAGCAAATCGTTTTCGAGATACCAGCTCTCAAAGTCTGAAAAATGTGTCCCCCCCCCTCTATTTTTTAAATTACGCGATATAAAATTCTAAAAAAAATATATGTTAAGCACATTAATAAACTCTATCAACGATTTTTGGTTTGATTAAATTATCTCCTATAGTTTTTGAGGTAGGTTGATTTAACTGTATTTTTTAAATAATAAATTGATAATGGTACGGAACCCTTCGCGCGCGAGTCCGACTCGCGCTTGGCCGGTTTTTGATTTTATCATACTTAGTTTCGTTCTTCGATATTTCTGTTAAATAACGGATCGTTGGTGCATCTGAATAGTTAGCCAAATTTTAAATTGTTGTTTATTTTTGTAAACTACCTATTAATTATGTTGTTACATAGGTAACATCATTAGATGCATTATCAGAAAAAGGCTGCTTACTGTATTTGTATGGAATCTTTGTAATATTGAAGAAGAGTGAAGTGTAATTTAACGTAATCTTACCTCGTCGGCTCTCTGGGGTCACGTTCACACACGAATACACAAGAGCGTAGTTGTCGTAATCCGTTGTCAATACCCAATACGGAGAATTGGTGATAACTGAAATAAGAGATCTACTTTCAGATCTGGTGAACTATAAATTTACACATATTGTCTTTTTAAATTTTTGCATGTAACTCTCATTGTTTTTTTTTTGGGTGAACTATAAAGTAATATTGTATTATAGTGCACACAATTATTTAGGTACATCAGTAGATTATTCTTTATCTTTAGTTGGGCTTTGGTGGTAATGTTATTTTATCTGACGGTGGATCGGCGTAAATCTTGACAAAAGAAATAGTATTTCAAAAAAATCTATTATGTTTTTTTCTTGAAGAAAGTACAGTCACGGACTTTAATTGATAGACCACCTGGCAATGAATGCAATTTGGTCGTGTAATATTATGGGTTCGGTATTTTTCGTTAGTAGGCACGATCGCGACATGACCGATGTTCCCCGATGATAATGTCAGTTAAATACGAATCTTTGTTGCGTCAAAATTTCAGTATGTCAAAACTAGTTGACATAATAAAAATTCCTTCGTCGACGAAAATTAAGGATTAGCCATCGGCCATTATTAGACGCTAGATGTTGTTGTTCCTAGAGAGGAAACTGGATAACGACATTTCTTCATAGATTTGTCTAAAACCGTTTAGTAATTTAAACATGTTTTCTTCAAATCGGATGCCATGATTTATCTGACATTAATAGGCGAGGTATTTTTTCAAGTCAAGATATTTATATAAATAGCCATATCATGTTATCGGGCAATTTTAGATTATATTTTTCATTGACAGAGACAAAATGCTATTGCTGTCTTTTTTATAATTCGTCACGGCTCCTAGTTGACGTTAGTTGAATACTTATGTAACCTTTGTGGAAATATGGTAGATAGACGTTTGACAGTCTATCTTAATCCTATAATCTGTCAGTAGCCATACAAATGTTTAATAGAGACTTGATAGTTTCTGACTGGAATTCTAACTTTGAAAAAATATCTGACAGTGACAGCCGTTAAAAGGAAAGAGAACGAAAATTCCTACATAGCAGCTTAGCAGTCAAATTACCATCAGGGTCGCGTTTTATAAAGTTACAATTTACAATTTCGCTGTTTGCCTCCCTAACGCACGCACATATTGGCTAGAAAGAGAGGCAAACAGCGAAATTGTAAATTGTAACTTTATAAAACGCGACCCTGGGCTCTGAAGTTAGATTGACGTCTCAGGACTAAAGCGGATGTTATAACGTAACTATAGTAACGTCAGCTTCCGGAAAAATATGGATCAATTATTATTGGTTAAACTTTTTTGTTATTACGTAACCATGGTGATGTCACCTTCCGAAACACGGTAAACCCGCCATCTTGAAACGAAAGATTTTTATATTTTGCGATTTAAGACATTTAATTGGCTCATCGAAACCACGCTTGAAATGATAACCTCTTTGCAGAAAACTACGGTAACTGGCGTTTGTGCCGAGTTGCTGACGAGCACCTCCGATAATACGTCATAGTTATAATTATAAAGCTAAATGCGTTGAATGCTCGAATGTAATGTCAAGTTCGCCATTTAACATTTTAGTTACGAGATTCGAACCTTAGTGACAGTTCATAAACGCACAATGATAAAGATAGAAATATAATTTTTGCTCTTCTATTATACGATGACTTTACTTCCTTTATTAGGATTTACGAGTAAAAGCGACTAAACCCGATTTGCATTACACGGCTAAAATACGCACAGTGACAAGTGGCTTATCAATTAAAGTCCGTGACTGTACCATGAACGTATAGTGTTACTTCGACCAATATATGCATAGATTTGCGTTAAGAAATTAAAAAGGGTTTAAAACATCATACTTACGGTCGCGACCCGGGTATGTCGTTAAACTACGTCCGAAACCACCGGTGGATGGGCAGCAGCATCCCTGTAATGCGGTGTACTAAACTGCGATCGCCAACCCGCCTGCCAAGCGTGGCGATTATGGCATTTACCCCCTATGACAAGCACACACAAAAAATGGCCCCGAGGTTCCGGCGACTCCCGGTGCTCTGGCTTTGGTAGCGGTCAGGGCACTAGCGGAGTCAGGGGTGCGAAGAATCTCCGGCGAAGATCCGGCTACCGCCACCGACAAACTTTGGCCCTGGCAACACTTAACACGCGCACACTGCGGACAGACGAGAGATTGGCTGAGCTCGAGGAAGACTTGAGCGGGTTACGATGGGACGTTATTGGGCTATCGGAAGTCCGAAGAGAGGGTGAGGACACGATAACCCTCAAGTCCGGTAACCTGCTCTATTTCCGGGAGGGCGACCAACAGTCCCAGGGAGGTGTCGGGTTCCTCGTCCACAAGTCCCTCGTGAGCAACGTGGTGAAGATCGAGAGTGTGTCGACTAGGGTGGCGTACCTTATACTCAGAGTATCCAAGCGGTACTCGTTGAAGGTCATACAGGTCTACGCTCCGACTTCTTCACACTCCGACGAAGAGGTAGAAGCTGTGTATGAGGACATATCAAAAGCCATGCACAGTCCTGAAACCTACTTCACCATCGTTATGGGGGATCTCAACGCGAAATTGGGCAAGCGAAACGATGATGAGCTGAGAGTGGGGCAATTTGGGGTTGGGTCTCGTAATCACCGGGGTCACTTACTGGCCAGTTTTATGGAGAAGGAGGGACTCTACATGATGAACTCCTTCTTCAAGAAGCGAGAACACAGGAAGTGGACCTGGATGAGCCCAGATGGTGCAACCAAAAACGAGATTGACTTTATCATGTCGACTAAGAAGCATATATTTAATGATGTCTCTGTGATCAACGCGGTTAAAACCGGAAGCGATCACCGCCTTGTAAGGGGCATATTAAATATAAGCGTCAAGCTAGAGCGATCTCGATTGATAAAGTCTACGCTCCGACCAGCACCGATCCAACTCCAAAACCCCGAGAGCTTCCAGCTCGAACTGCAAAATCATTTCGATTGCCTACCCAGCGACGTGGATGTGGATGAGTATAACGACGGGTTTGTGGCAGCTGTCTATTCCACTGGGTCAAAGTTCTTTAAGACCCAGCGGAAGAAAGGCAATAAGAGGCTTTCTGATCCAACTCTAAAGCTCATGAAGGAAAGGAGTGAAATGGTTCTAAAATCCCCAGAAGATGCCGCATCATATCGCCGGCTCAATAGACAAATCTCCAAGTCGATCACCCGCGACATACGCCAATTTAATACCAACCGTATTAAAGAGGCTATTGACCGGAACAAAGGCTCTAAAGTTTTTGCGAGAGATTTGTCTATTGGTCAGAGCTGGCTTGCGAAGCTGAAGACTGGGGACGGTAGGATCGTTTCATCCAAACCTGAGCTTTTGAGTGAGATAGAGAGCTTTTACGGACAGCTGTACACATCAACACGAAGACCCATCTCCAATTTAGCTAACGACCCACGAGCTAAATTGACTCGACACCATACCGAAGATATACCGGACGTCAGCCTGTACGAGATTAGGATGGCTCTCAAACAACTCAAAAACAATAAGGCACCAGGCGATGACGGAATAACAGCCGAACTCCTGAAGGCGGGTGGGAAACCAGTCCTTAGGGCCCTTCAAAAGCTGTTTAATTCCGCCATCTTTAGAGGCAAAACGCCAAAGGCATGGAACAGAGGTGTGGTGGTGTTGTTCTTCAAAAAGGGTGACAACACCCTGTTAAAGAATTACAGACCCATCACGCTTCTGAGCCATGTCTATAAGTTGTTTTCGAGAGTCATCACAAACCGTCTCACACGCAGGCTCGACGACTTCCAGCCTCCTGAACAAGCCGGATTCAGAAAAGGCTTCAGCACCGTAGACCACATACACACGCTCCGTCAAGTTATACAGAAGACCGAAGAGTATAACTTGCCCCTCTGCTTAGCGTTTGTGGACTACGAAAAGGCCTTTGATTCGATCGAGACGTGGGCTGTACTACAGTCTCTCCAGCGGTGCCAAGTAGACTACCGGTACATCGAAGTGTTGAAGTGCCTGTACGAAAACGCCAATATGTCAGTTCGCCTCCAGGACCGGAGCTCGAAACCGATTCCATTGCAGCGAGGAGTAAGACAAGGAGATGTTATCTCACCTAAATTGTTCACCGCTGCACTGGAAGATGTTTTCAAGGTTCTGGACTGGAGGGGATTTGGCATTAACATCAATGGCGAGTACATCACTCACCTTCGGTTTGCCGACGATATAGTGGTCATGGCTGAGACCATGGAGGACTTAAGTACTATGCTCGATGATCTCAGTAGAGTCTCTGAAGATGTTGGTCTTAAGATGAACATGGACAAAACGAAGATCATGTCGAATGTCCATGTGATACCAACTCCAGTGAAAGTTAGAAACTCTACACTCGAAGTTGTTGACGAATATGTATACCTGGGACAAACAGTCCAGCTGGGTAAGTCCAACTTCGAGAAGGAGATCAATCGTCGAATCAGACTGGGTTGGGCGGCGTTCGGGAGACTACGCAATATCTTCTCGTCCAATATACCGCAGTGTCTCAAGTCGAAAGTCTTCGACCAGTGTGTGTTGCCAGTGATTACTTACGGATCTGAAACGTGGTCGTTCACTATGGGACTCATTAGGAGGCTCAGAGTCACTCAACGAGCGATGGAGAGGGCAATGCTCGGGGTTTCTCTGCGAGATCGCATCAGGAATGACGAGATCCGCAGAAGAACGAAAGTGACTGACGTAGCCCGAAGAATCGCCAGGTTGAAGTGGCAGTGGGCTGGCCATATTGCCCGGAGGACCGATGACCGGTGGGGTCGGCGTGTTCTCGAGTGGCGACCACGCACTGGACGGCGCAGCGTGGGAAGGCCCCCCACAAGATGGAGCGACGACCTTGTAAAGGTTGCGGGTGTCCAATGGATGCGGACAGCTCACGACCGATCTTTGTGGAACACTATGGGGGAGGCCTATGTCCAGCAGTGGACGTCAATTGGCTGATGATGATGATGATGATGACTTACGGTCAGTGCCAGCAATAGGGAATGTCACAACCAGCTTGGCTAACCCTTCATCATTATCGAGCACCGCACTTCCGTAGATGAAGTCTAGGGTTTCGTTGATGACTTGGGTATTGTAGACTTGCACACCGTCCGTGTTGGGGGTATAGGTGGCGGTGGAACAGGTCCCGTCTTGGAACTCTTGAGGGTAGCTTTCGATGTCGTACCAGAGGCCCAAGTACTAAAGTTAAAGATAAAAAAAATATATTCATAAATTTTGACTCATAACCATTGTACCCAGAAAGGTAATATATTATATATATTTTCCCGCCCACTTTCTGTACTATTATAAAAGACAGAATTTTTTGCTCTACACAACGGCGATAGGGCTAGAATGTACGATTTTTGTTCATTTTCCAATTATCCATCTAAATATGTTATAATTATCAGCTATTCTTAAATTTTACGTCGTCGCTGGAAAATAGAAAAATTTTGTATTAAACGACCTGTCTGAATACTAAAGGTAACCTGCTAACATGGCTTAGTATATGCTGACATCGCCGGTGCATTATAAAGAATAATCTACATTCGTTTTGAAAGCTAAAAAACAAGAGCTCTCAAGAATAGCACCGGGGTAGACTCCAGTGGCCTATACCACAAAACTTTACAAGTGTACAATTCTACAAAATTGTATAAATTCCCATACAAACAGTTGGAAATTTTGTAGAATTGTACGCTTGTAAAGTTTTGTGGAATAGAAGCCAGGTTGATCACAACAAAGCTTTGGCGGATTAGTAACCAGGAGGGATATTCTTTTTAAAACAGTAAATAAAAAGTTTTAATTACCCTTTCAACATCGAAATTGGTGACCACACTGACGCTCTCATCACACTGTCCACGGAAAACCACAGTGTTGCCATCAGGCACAGGGAAGTAGAAGCATGCTGCGTCAGATTGGTCGACGCTCTGGAAGTATTGTTGGTCGAGTACGTTGATGCCGTCCACGATACGATCTATGTTGGTGTTGGCATCGGCTGATAAGGTGGTGTCACGGCTCATCTTCCAGCTCCATACTGAAATATAACGAGTTAATAATACGAATATACATTGAAATCAAAAAAACAATTTGATAATATACCACAAGCAAAACATAATAGTACATTACGACACAAGTGCGAAAAACATGAAATTCGAAACTAGTGGCGATGTTTTAAAACACGACCGATAGGGAGTGTTTTAAATCGACACGAGTTACGAATTTCGTTTTTGCACGTGTCTCGTACGACGTTTTTTAGTACAGATGGCCCTCCGAAGTTTTGGACTTGACGTAAAATGACCCACTTCTCGCACTAGAGCCTAAAAAGTACACCATCTGTACTAAAAAACATACATTTTTAAATGCATTTTGCTATGTTTTATATATATTTACCTCGTCTCTGATCACTGTTTAGATTTTCACAGGAGTAAACCAATGCGTAGGACTCGTAATCAGTTTCTAAAATCCAATATTCTGCCGGTTCTTCAGCTATAAACAAAAAGTGAATGATTATACAGAACTCTGTTTCTTATGTGATTGATTCGGTATAGGTATGCCGTACCAGAAAAAGCAAGGTATTTTGCAATTGCGTTTTTCATTTCCTCATAACGTCCATTTGAACATCATAAAAACAACAAGTCATGAAAAGATGCATGTTAACTTCGTTTACCTCCAGGGAATGTGACTAGAAGCTTCCCGTTTCCATCAGTGGTGGCAAGTGTCGCTGAACCGGTGATGGTGTCCAGGCGTTCGGAAATGACTTGAGTGTTCACCACCAAGACGGACAGATCTTCTTGCAATGTGTATGTGGCGTCGTTACATGCGCCGGTTTGGAAGTCCGATTGATAGGTTTGAATTAACCGCCAACGTCCTGGATACTGAAATACAAGCAGAAATCAAATTGTTTTACTTAAAATATAAGTAGTTACTATTCGTCTTAAACTTCAAACTAAACACCAAATTATTGTGCGTCTATTGCCTGTCATGATTTTAAGTAAAATAGATTCTATGTATATTAATGAGCCTAGGTTGGTGTTTTTTTTATTAATAAACAAGTCTACCTTAAGTTACATTTAGTACGGTCAAACTTTACATTAAACTCGCAAAGCATGCAGTATAGCTGCATTTTTGGTATGTTGTTTAGACGCCATTGGGCACTATAAAACCACATTTTGCAAGCAAAAAAAAGTTGTGCTAGTTACGTAGTACGTGAAAAACTGCGAAATTTACGGTCATTTTTCAGTTTCTGATTCTTATTAAAAAAGCCTTACGTTTTTTGACATTATATGTTAGGAAGCGTTTAAAGATTAATAAATTTCCAACAAGTTGAGCTAACATGTATTACCGTAGGTCTAATAGTTTCAGAGATTTGCGACTTCTTAAAAGTACTCTTTTTTGTAAATTAGCGTTATTTTGAGTTTTGCTAACGTTCGCCTCACCTAATTATGCTACGAAAAACATGCAATAATGACCTTATAGCGCACTATTCTTTCGTTAAACGGTAAAATCATGTCAGCAAACTTTGTATTTGAAAATAAAAACGCGTAATTCAAAAGGCAGTAGGCCCGCTATCTAAGTTTTTCACACAAATCGCAAGTCGTGCTGGAAAGCTGCAATTTTAGTATACATTTATTATATAAGGACGTACAAAAATGCATATTACAAGAAAAACAAAAAAGGAACTTCGGCATAGGACGAAAAAAACTGAAAAAATATTGGACTTCTTTTACTTTTAGACATTTAATTAAAAAACTATTATCTTTTTGATACTAATTGCTACAAAACTTAGAAAGAATATTAAATTTGAAAGGATTTGAGCTACCTTGCATTACCCTAAATTATATAGATTTAGAGATACGACATTTCAAAATGTGCTCTTCATTAAGTTAAGAAAATAAATGCATGTTTTGAAGCCTCGTATACCCCCAACTATAAGACTTACAGTAATTGTTATCGGCTCAATTTGTTTCAAATTTAATATACTTAGTTATTATCTACAATTACTTTTTTTCCCTTAGCGCGAACGTTTTGCCAATATTTAGTGAATAGCTTTAACGTAACCTAAAATTTGTTTATGTTTTGATAAAAGGGCACTTTGTGAAATGTCGTATCTCAATAGTTATTTATTATACAAGGGGGCAAAGTTGTTGTTTAACTGTCGTGCCAATATTGAGACCGGAGCTAGCGAAAGATTCCAAAATTGAGCCACGAGCGTAGCGAGTGGTTCAAAAACTGGAATCTTGAGCATTGCGAAGGTCTCAAGGCACGAGAGTTGAACAAACTTTGCCGCCAAGTGTAATACAACTTTTTTCCCCTCACTATCGCGAGGAAATATGATTACAAATCTCATTCAAATGTAAATTAACTTAAAGAAACCATTTAAAACTCAATGTCGAAACGTATAGTAAAATAGAGTTACTTCTGGAACTTAAATATAGCCAATGCAATGGCTTACAAAGGCACCCATGAGAAACGACCAATTTAACATGTGAGCTCCGATTGCGCATGTTTACTACGGTCATACAGATCCACTTATACTAGGCAGTTGGGGGCTATAGGAATTAGAGCAATGTCAAATTACTTTATTCACAAGTTGGTAAAAAGCGTTTTTACCCGCTCGTATTAAAGGATAAACGAACGCTTTACGAGCTAGTGAGGGGAAAAATATATATAACTTACGGTGATGCAACGTAGCTCAAATTCTTTCAAATTTAATGTTCTTTCTTAGGTTTATAGCAATTAGTATCAAATAGATAATAGATTTTTAGTTAAACGTCAAAAACTAAAAAAAGTCCGAATTTTTTTCCGTTTTTTACGTCCTATGCCCAAATTATTTTTTGTTTTTCTTGTAATATGCATTTTCGTATATATCTATAAGGCCTTTATGATATACCAAAATTGCAGCTTTGCAACTCGACTTGCGATTTGTATGCAAAACTTAGATAGCGGGCCTCCTGCCTTTTGAATTTCGCGTTTATACTTTCAACTACAAAGTTCACTGACCTGATTTTACCCTTAAATTAAAGATTATTAAGTGAGCTATAAGGTCATAATTGCATATTTTTCGTAACATAATTAGGTGAGGCGATATTAAGCCGAAAACGTTAGCAAAACACAAATTTGTATCTAGTTTACTAAAAGGAGTACTTTTGAAAGTCTCGAATCTCTGAAACTGTAAGACCTACGGTAATGCATGTTAGCTCAACTTGTTGGAAATTTATCAGTCTATGAACGTTTAATAACATATGATATAATCAGAAACTAAAAAATGGCCGTAAATTTCGCAGTTTTTCACGTACTACGCAGCTGGCACAACTTTTTTTTGCTTGCAAAATGTGGTTTTATACTGGGCTGTGGTGTCTAAACAACATACCAAAAATGCAGCGATACTATTTGATTTGCGAGTTTAGGGTAAAATGATGTACGATTTGACCGTACTAATTTGGGAATAAGAAAGATTAAGATTGTCTCGCCAACGAGTTGTTGATTTAAGCTGCAAGGTAAGAACTTGCAAAAAATACTTTTTAATTGGTTCAGAGAGTCGGTATATAACTTACACGAGTGGGATCAAAGTTAGCAACAACAGGAATATTCTGATCACATTGTCCTCTGAAGATAACAGGGTCGTCTGGACCCAGAACAGGCAGGTAGAAGCAAGACTCGTCCGATTGGCTTGTGGTCTCGAAGTATTGGTTATCCAATACGTTGATGGTGGACATAGCTTGAGTGATAGCAGCTTCAGAGGCTTGAGACATCTGCCGATTGCGGCTTAGTTTCCAGCTCCAAACTATGGAAAACAATGATGAGATGGAGATAAATCAAAACACAAACGGACATATTTTATTTTCCGTAGGTAATCTTTTTAAGTATCACTCAATGGTTCAGATAATCTCTCATAAATAAAGGAGGATCTAAATTTACAAAAGTCACCAGATATTTCAGGGATTTTATTTTTAATTTATCATTTTTACGAGTCTTAGACATAGGTATTAGATATATTTTATTACCTCCTCTATAGTTTTCGTCTATGTTAACGCAGCTATATGCCAAGGCATAATTATCGTAGTCCGTAGAGATGATCCAGTACGGAATATTTATAGCTGTAATGATAAGATACAATTACAATAAAAACAAGGAAATAATAAAAATGTACAAGAGGACAGAAATACGTATGTTAACTTACTGCTTCCAGAAGAAGTAAAAGTAATGGTGAATCTGGCGCTATTGTCAGTAGACGTCCGTACTACAGTAGCGTTAGTGTCATCCAGCAATTGACCAATCACCTGAGTGGTGTACAAGCTGAAGGAGTCGGCAGTCGAGGTAGTGAACTCGTAGTTGATGCATTGACCTTCCTGCTCTATTTTAGGGTAAGCTGCTGTTTCATGCCATAGACCAGAAAACTGTAAAGAAATTAAAAAAAAATGTATCACTAGGAATATCGGAACTTTGTTATTGGTGACTGCGCCCAAGCATTGTAATATTAGATGAAAATATGTTTGTCATTAGTATGAAAGGAGTAGTATGAATTGCCAGAGAAGACAAAATCATTGCTTATTCCATATCCAAGTTCGACAACATCTTCATCCTACTGATTGTCTGATTATTCACATCAGTATTTTCGGCTTTTAAATTATCTGTTTCATCAATTAAAGGGAATAATTATCACTATCAGTGTATACCAGTCCAGCTCAGCATTCATTGTGTTAAAATAAAAGTGACTGAAGACAAAACTCAAAATGATTTTTGCTAATGAGAATGTTCTTGGCAATAGAATCCTACCCGATCTAAATCAAAGTTCGCTTCAGCCTGGATGCTATCATCGCATTGCCCTGGGAACACCACAGGCTTTGCCTCCTCCGGTACAGGGTAGTAGAAGCATCCGTCATCAGTATGGTCTCTGTTCCTGTAATACTCCTGGCTGAGAACTTGGACATTGTTTATAACTGAGTTTATGGCCGTTTCTGATGCCGATGACAGCGTTTTCTGTCTGCTGAGCTTCCAACTGGAAACTGAAGAATAACAAAATTAATGTAGTTTCAGTCATTTTGTGCTAAGGAATAGTTTTGTATTCCATTTTTTCTTTCTATACTTTACTTACCTCTGCGAGAGTCTTCACTGAGGTTGATACAAGAGTAGACTATAGCGTAATTATCGTAATCAGTATCCAGCACCCAGTAAGACGAGTTAATGTATACTGCAAATAAAAAGATATAAATTTACCTGCACCCTTAAGTGCTAACTTTCTTATAAATTAAGCTGTTATGACTAAAAAATCAATTTAATAAATTGCAGACCGGAACGTTTCCAGTGCCTTAGTTAAATTCACTTTCTTAGACAACGAACAGTTCACGATTATTTTTGTAAACACTAGCCACCCGCTTCGGCTTCGTATGGGTAAAATTACCACTAATGATACTAAAACATCCCTCTTGTATCACTATATCTATTATAAACTGCTTAAGATTTTGTTGCGAAGTTTTAAAGGTTACAATTTTATATTTTGATGGTCATGATGTCATGAACGGACATGGATGGATGTATTATAAATCACTATATTCATCAGCCCAATAAATACTCGTCCATAGTCCAAAAGATACAGGGTACAAATGTATATTTATACACACCGTTGGTTCCAGCAATAGGGAACGTGACAATCAGCTTAGCCAATCCATCTTCGTTATCCAGTACCGCGCTTCCATAGATGTAGTCCAAAGTTTAACTGACGACTTGGGTATTGTATACCTCCACACCATCTGCGTTAAGGGTATAGGTGGCAGTAGCACATGTTCCGTCTTGGAACACTTGGGGATAGCTCTCGATGTCGTACCAGAGACCCATGTACTAAAAAAGAATCAAAATTTGAATGTAGACTACCTACTTAAAGTAAGATTAACATAGGTTTGCATTAACTGACGTTGAGCCTTGAAGCAAGAAGTGAATTTTGATCAAGGTATTTTGACGGAAAAAAAACCTTGTTATACTGTTATTTGAATTGGATTTAGTAATACCCGTATTTACGATAGTTCATGTAAAGTACACACAATACCCGCTAAAACTCCTGTCAAATTGCATTTCAAAAAATCACACGTCGGCGTCATAGTTTGTCAAGTTCTGCTAACCTTGTCCGGTTAGGAACTGCCAACTATTCTGTTGATGGTACTACAGTAGACTTACCCTTTCTACATCAAAACCAGTCACAACACTAATGCTCTCATTCCATTGGCCCCTGAACTCGACCGGATTGCCGTCAGCGTACGGGTAGTAGAAGCAACCTGCGTCCGAGTTGTCAACCACTTCGTAGTAACGGTTGTTCAAGACGTCTATGCTGTCGATAATTTGGTTGATGGTGGTTGCTGCGGACTCTGTTAGTTCTGTGGTGCGGCTCATCTTCCAACTCCATACTGAAATTTTGTTGATAAGAATAATTTTACTGTATCGTTTTATTCATATAAGTTCCAATATCAAACCTCTTAGACACGATGGATTTCTAGACGAGTATAGCCATCTACATTAAAAAAAAAACTCTCAATAGACCATTTAAAACCCGACTAATTTTGGTAGTTAAGATTTAGAAATATAGAGAATGAGAACAACATAGACGAAAATCTATGTTTATTGAATAAGGAGCACGACTCTTGGCGACAAGCAACGAGCAAATGCTAGTAAAATGGGTATACTAGATAGTAGTCATATCCACATTTATTTATTAATTTAGATACCAGTGTCATAGTACTAAATCAGTTTATTTACCTCGTCTTCTTTCGGTGTCTATGTTAACACAAGCGTACATGAACGCAAATGTGTCGTAGTCCGTGTCGAGAATCCAATATTCAACCGGTTCAGCTATAAAAACAAAAAACAAGCATTTCGTTATTATTTTATTAAGCAATATGAATACAAATTTTAAAAGTACGTGGGCTATGTTGTGACATAATATCACTATCATATAACTAGCCACTTCAGACTCGCCTGGATGTAAATGACGATCGCGCTACGAAATAATGATGAATAGTGAAAAATCATACACACAGGTTTTTGGAATCAGATTAGAAAGCACAACTATACACGTTATTAATGATTTCACTCAACGTTTTGATGCTCTATTGATTTATTTGGCTGACATCTAAATTATTCTTTTGACCTTATTTTACGACTTTAGAACTACTTATAACTACGTAATTAAATTGCAAATTATTGTGATCATTCTTATGACTATTCCTGATGATACTTACGATCAAGATAGTAAACCTGGAACTTCCCCTCACTGCCTGCCGGCAGTAGATAAGCATACCCGTGACTGGTATCCAGTCGTTCGTCGACCACCTGAGTGTCGAGTACCCACAGGTAGCCGTCGGCTACTGTGTACGTGGTGTCGTTGCATGTCCCTGTTATGGAGTCGACTGGGTAGTTTTCGATGACACGCCAGCGGCCTGAATACTGTGAGAAAACATTTTTGTAGACAAGAAATATTCAAAAATAAGTACTTAAATATTCATGGATATATTCTGTGGCCCTAGTAAAAAAGGATAGAAGGTTCGATTGCAAAAAATTATACATAGTTAATAGTTATTTGTTTTACTAGGGAGCAAAGTGATTGTTTAACTCTCGTGCATATTGAAACCCGAGCAAGCGAAAGATTCCAGAATTGAATTGAAATGGAATCTTGAGCGATGCGAGGGTTTTAAGGCACGAGAGTTGAACAAGCTTTGCTGCCGAGTGAAACACAACATTTTTCACCACACTAAAGCGAGGAAACATGCGAAATAAAACTCAAACATAACAAATTAGAAGGTATTTATTTGCAAGTCCTCAACTTCCAAAAAATAAACATATCAACAAATAATAAAACAATAACCTCAAATATTTATCTTGGCGTGGCAATGCTTAAAATTCAGGATAATTCCAAAATGAGACTCATGTAGTTATTGGCGATTTTTCTGTGATTTTTGGAATTATCCCACTTTCGCATTTACCCCAAAGCCACTTAAGTATGTTAAACTAAGATATCACCAATGAAAGAAAACAAAACACGACCAAACTCGTTTAAATTTTAAAAGAAAAAAATATTCGGATGCGTTTTGAAATTTGCATAGTGTCAACACTTTAATTTTTCTATTGTTTTTTATTTGTCGTATTTTTAGAACTTTTCATTAAAAGCCTTTTACAACAAAATGTGGTATTTCATTTGGATTTTAGCATATTGACTATAGTATTATGAAAGGTTCATGTGTATGAATCTGTTTGAAACTATTAAGTTTTCGAACGTACTGTCTAGTTTAAACGTCAAAAAGCTTATTTCACTCTCAGGCCGTATAAGTTATTGCTTTAGTCTATCCAGAAAATTAAAAAAAAAAATACTTTAACCTCTAGAGATTAAAACGCGCTCTGAAATTGAAGGACAAACAGCGTGTTTACGAGCAGTGTGGTGAAAAGAACTTTTGTGTTATGAAATTAAATGTGTAACAATTTTTGGCACTGGAAAAAGGCGACAAATTGAAATTTTCTAAGAGCAATGAAAGCTCGTATTGTTGTGCTTACATTTTTAAAATGTTACGCCTTTTTTATTGTCATAGGTTGTTGGACAGACTACACACTATAATTAGTATGACTTAACTATCGTAACAGAATTCACGTGATCGTCATTTTTGTTTTGACTAAGTTCTTAACTATGTAAATTTTTTTTGCAATCTGTCCATAACTCGCCAGCCATTTTGGAAAATAGATTTTACATATACCTACGCAATTGTATTAAACATTTATCCTTTTTTAAATGACTCGGAGAATTGTACCGTTTTTCACTACAGCCACAGCTATTAAAACTATTACTATGTTGTTGTTATTCTTGCTGAAGCTAGAACATAGGGCCTCCGCAAGATTGTAACACATGTATTGCTACACGATGGAAGAAATCATGCATACAGATGCAATGCTTCATCCTTTCTGTTCAAATTTTCACGGAAGCGTCCAAATTTATGTCGCTGTATCAATTAACTTCAGAATACATTGCCCTAATAAAATCAGTAGGTATCCGTCAATTCCGTCGTTTAAGTATGGAATTATGTAACATTTTTTTCACAATTTTAACCAATCAGCGTTAACGTTCAGAGAACCTACCGCGATAATTGAAACTGCGGCCGGTGCTGGCTTTCTATACAAATACAGTACCGGAACCGGGAATTCCCGGTTCTTGTCATACAAATTCAGAACCGGGATCCTTTCCTAATTGAAACCTGTGCGATTTCTTCGTTTTTATTGGCGAAGTTTTGCTGATACTCTTTAGACGTACACGACGACAAATGACTATACACATTTTAATAAAATACGTGGAATATTATATTACCCTCTCCGGATCAAAGTTCTGTACAACAGGAATGTTAGTCTGACATTGCCCAACAATCACGACAGGCTCGCCGGCCTCGAGTTCAGGCAAGTAGAAACAGGCTGAGTCAGACTGGTCGACAGGCTGGTAATACTCGTTGCCGAGTACGTCGATGTCGGATATAGCTTCGTTGATAGATGTGGTTCCTGGTGTTGATAATTGCTTGGTTCTACTTAGCTTCCAGCTCCATACTAAAATAGCAAGAAGATTGGGTTAAATGACCAGCGAGATCACATTCGTGAGATAAAGATTAATTATGTAAGTAAACCTAGAAGCCAGTCATCGATTTTTAGGGTTCGTCATCATCATAAATTTAAGAGCTGCGCTAATGTCGATGAAGCAGTTTCCATGAGTCCCTGTCCAAAGTTTTTTCTTTGAGATCCTGATTCGACACGACTTTCACTATCTCTTTCAGTTGGTCCATGTATGCTATTCTTGGCTTGCCACTCTTCCTTCTGCCTTCTACTTTTGCCTACACGATGGTCTTGATGAGATCGTCGTGTCGCAACAGGTATCTCAACATGTACCCCCTTCTATTCTCAAAGGTATTCAATAGGAATTTACATAGGATTTTTAGGTTTAGTCAGTAATAATGGAAATCGTTCTGTCTGAATGGATGTCAGGCTGTCTAGTCTTAAAAAACACACAGTCGAATTAAGAATCTCCTCCTTTTTTTGAAGTCGGGTTGGGTATGTAGTTAATAACATTCTTAAAATATTTTTTTACAGTCGCATCACATCTAATAATACCCTGTATCTAGTCATTCTAGGATGGTTGTTAGAAGTTCAAATGCACGTATAAAATAATACTTACTTCCTCTATAATCATCGTTTAGGTTCACGCAGCTATAAGCCAGTGCGTAATCATTATAATCAGTACTCAGGATCCAGTAAGGGATTTCAATGACTGAAAAACAAAATAAAACCAAATTATTGACGTTGTTAATATCATAAACTTTCAAAGTTGCATTCCACAAAATCTACTTTGTCGCGAACGTGACGGCTTTGACAGCTACCTTAGAAAGTGCGGAAATTCTCCATCAATAGAAATACCAAGTTATAAAATTAAGATACTCCACAAGTTTGGTTCTTAACTTTCTTAAAAATATACAAAGAACGGCGTCACGTCAATGCACGATATAGCAACTTACCTTGTCCATCTGAGACGATAGTGATTACCAATCTAGCACTTCCGTCAGTTGAAGTAAAAGCTACATTCCCAGAAGACACAGACAAGAACTGATCAACAATTTGTGAAGACTGGAGATTCAATGTGCTACCGGTGCCTTGGGTGAACTCATGATTGATGCATTCCCCAATCTGTTCGATCTTCGGATAACTCTCGATTTCATGCCACACTCCTTGGAACTGCAAAGGGTTTAAATTAAAAATATGAGTGAAAATCAAGAAAGCTTAAGTAAGAATATGAACGGATCAATACATCAATGACGGCATTAAAGATACGAATGTTTGATGGAAAAACAAGGATCAATAAAATGAAGGCAACGAGCAAGATCCTCCTGTGAGTGATCCTTTAAAAAAAAACACGTGACTACCTAAATCACGTTATTCCCAACTGGATAGTTCATAGTCGTAGAAATAATAGGAAATATTTTGTATCTACTTACCAGAATTTTACTAAACAAGAGGCTGACCCGTGACGGTCATAATTTTGTGCTTTCGTATATGTTGGCAAGACTTTAGATAGGTACTTTAACACTCTAACATTTTCTGCTACTAGTTAACTGTAAATAACACCTTAAACTGTATATATAGGTACGTACACTGTCCAAATTAAAGCCAGGAACAGCAGAGATACTCTCATTACATTGTCCCGGGAACACCACAGGTACACCAAGTTCAGGAACTGGGAAATAGAAGCAGCCATCGGCGCTTTGATCTCTACTTTGATAATAACGGGCGTCTAAAACTGGTACTGTGGCAATGACAGCATCGATCGCCGTGGTAGCTGCAGCAGATAGTTGCTTGGTTCTGCTGAGCTTCCAACTCCAAACTGAAAATAGGTAAATCTATAAGGTGGGCTAAAATAGCCACAGAATGGGTGCCAAAAGACAGGCGAGCAGCTGGCAGACCAAGATGAGGTGGAGGGACGACCTGGACGCATATCTCAACGGCTGGCCACCGATTGCTCAAAAACGGGACGATTGTAGACTTGGGAGGGGGGGGGGGGGGTTCTTTGTCCATGATAGTCTACCAGCATGACTTGTCAGGCTATACAAAAAACATATCATAAAATTAAAATAATTCAGTTTACCTCCTCTAGTGTCTGCGTCTATGTTGTAACAAGTATAAA
>JALPQI010006277.1:0-51198 GCA_025490895.1 Thaumatotibia leucotreta
CAAAACATTGCATTTTGAACCTTTATTTGATTTGAACAAGGTATTTTCTAATTAAGCCACCATTTTACGGTAATCTCGTTGGATTGGTTTACTGCCTGGAAGGTAATTGAAGAGTTTACAGAAGTAATGCTGCTGCATTGGATAATGAATCTGGTAAGGAAGAGAAACTGATATGTTAACGAAGTAGTAAACAAGCTTAAAATCTTTTGTTAAATAACTGTTTCAATAGCGTTGCTTTCTATTACTGCGTTACTTAAAAAGTTAAGCTAAATATGCTTCTCAGAATATTATTACATAAATCGATTAATAGTCAAAAATAGCACCTATTTAATTACGAAAAAAGTACTACGCATACATAATTATCTTCGAATAAAATGAATGTTACTGCAATCTTAAACCTGTTTTCTGCACACGAAATATTCCCAAAATATCTGAAAGAATAATACCAGACTGACGACAGGTGCAAGCCTCCGGCCACAGTCCATAGTAAAATACAGTTTTATCCTTAAAGAATATAGTTCACATTCGATTGTCTGCACTATCATGTTGAAGGTTGTATGGGTTGTTAAAGTTACATAACGTAATGTAGTATATAGTTCGCTTCGCGAACTCGTTTCTCAGAAGAAACATCGAAAGTATTTATTCTCGGGGACTTATTAGGCAGATACGCATTTTTCTAGTTGTTACAAGCCAAAATGACAATCAATAGCTCCGCAAAATTCGGAAACACTAATATGGAATAAAACGTGACATTTTTTTTGCTATTATTTTACTTTTTTTTATGTTGGCACAACAAAGTGGCTCCACTCCACCTGATCGTAAGTGAAAAGTAGAGATCAAATATCAGTAACCTGTTAGTTGCCACCGCCTTGCTGGCCCGCTAGATGCTTCTTCACGCTTCGTTTAAAGGGTCCCAACTTATAGGTATGCGGAAACACATGTACCGGTAAAGAATTCCACTTTTCGAGTACCTACTTATTATGGCTTTTCTTTATATTGTGGTTAGGCCCGACATCACGTACTGTTCTACAATCTAATCTCTTTGGTCTTATGTGTTATCCTATATTATAGTAAATAAAAAAACTGAACGGTACTCATCTCTTCTAAAATAATTTTGAGTTCGATTTTTTATTTATTTATGGTTTTATCTTCGATAGTTAGTTCATTTCATGATGCACTTTGAAATTAATTTTAATACTTTTCACTGAAATCAATGTAACCATTTGGAGTTCATTACTGATTAGATAAAAGATCCACTTTAATTAATCGAATTACAATTAACATCCGGTATATGAACATACTCGTATTTAACACATTCGACGCCGGCCGGTGACAAAACGTTTGCGACCAACAAAATTGCTCCTGTGCCAGTGACACATGTGTGATCATTTGTGATCTCGTCAAAATAACCTTATTTGCCACTATCATAAATCAAATTCTCACTCCTATGCCAGTGGCAAAGAAATACGAACATTTATAACACAAGTGTGTCGCCGGCATAGGAGTACAATCATTTCAGTCACATATGCGTGCCACTGGCATAGGAATTCTACGAGATAATTTCGATAGGCTATGAAGTCAATCCTGACACCTGTAATTTCAATACATTAGGTGTCAAAAAGTGACATTGTTGACAGATAATATATTGAACAGACAGTTGTCAGGATTGATTGATTTCATAGCAGCCGAGCACTTACTGAAACAGTATTGGGGCGAACGTCTGAAACATAAGTAGGTACTTATGTATTAATTTTAGAATTATTATGCGCAGCCATACCGTTTTTGAAGTAAGTCGTTAACGCTGCGTGGGTTGGAATTAGCCTAATCGGGTTTTGTCATTTAAATTCAAAGACAGTGTAAACAGAAAATTCGTAGATATTAGAAACGGGCCGTCGTAAACCACGACTTAAATTTCAAGGCCATGGTCCGAGCCACAAGCGAAAGTAACTATAATGAAAATATTCTTTACAGACATTATCACTATTATCAGCCTATCTTAATGCACTGCCTGGATATGTATAGGCCTCTTCCATTATCTATGAAAATGGACGCGTTACGAGAGAAATGCCGATAATTGACACTATGACGATGCCACTGCCCATCATCAATCTTCAATAAATGAATGATCAGAGACACTTCAATCCCTTAATCGTCTCTTACGACACACGCGGGAAGATTTGGGGTGGTCACAAATGTATTCTTGCTGCCGTCACCACGTGGTGCGACGAAACATACTAATCACAAATCACTAATAAACAACTAATAAATGAAAAATCTTCCTCGAAAAAAAAAATATTCAGATAAATACTAAATATACTTATTATTTATACCTTGGTAGTTCACTCTACACAGAAATAATATAATTATAGCGTACGAAATCATGTTCACTGAAAAGTTGAAATAAAGAGGTAGGATTTCAGTTAGAGTCAAGGTAAAAAATATAAATGGGCGCATAGTGAATAAAGATATGTATGTACCTCCTTATATTAATAATAACAGTGATACATTATATTTTTGAACCTGCTCATCTTAGACCTTAACTGCAAACTAGTGCTCAAGACATTGATCGCTCGTCGACAGACAGCCGCATTTTTTTATTTGAGGAGTTTTAGCCGACCACAGATCAAATAGGCAACATACAAGATACACAAATTATCATCATTTACCTACCCGTACTTTAATGAAAACTGTTAACGCTAAAGCTCGTAGTTTGCTCCACGACATGAAAATATCGATTCGCAATAAATTAACATTATAAAAGCTATTCGGGACCTTTTGAACTACCGACTAGGTATTCATTTCATTTTGGGTCCTAGATTAACATCATGTAAATTTTTGTGATAACGTGTTCGAGCGACTGCTCAAAACTAGTAGCTTTCCATTTGAACGCGAATCTCAACTTCAGTCTTTGTAATAAAAAATCGTCCAATGATCTATTAAGAAAAAAGAAAATTCTACAATATGTATAGATCGACTGATTAGTTACAATATTTACTGCTATAATCTGATTATACCTATCTATCTAGACTTTCAATAGGTACGGTAGTACCATGAGACCGTGTTGGCCGGCGCCGGAACGTCCTAGTGGGCATAATCTCGTACTTTTCAATACAAAGAATAGTTTTTTGTCTGATACGTTGGTGTATGGTATGGTGTATGGTACAGTCTAGTGGGCAGAGACTTTTATCATGTATTTTCAAAGATCTCTGACTTCACTTGTGCTAGAGTGAGATAAATCCGGCGTCTTTTTTTAGAGATTGTCAATAAGGTGACGTTACATGTGATAATTGTGTTGCCTTGAAAAACATTTCCTCAAGACATTTGAAAAACGCGTTTTTAGTGAGAACAGAACACTGACCTCTAAGAGTAGTCACATAGTAAAGTTGCTTTTTCGTAAGATATTACTACTTAGTAAAACAAATTATTAGGTTGTTAGTTAATACATTTATAACATTCCGGAGAGTAGGTAACTCAATTGGCAAAAATTAAAGTAAAATATTTTTTTGTACAAAATAATAGTAGTGTACAAAGTAACTATTACTTATTTAGGGTAATTTCATTATAGTATAAAATTTTATTAGAAATATATAGATTTAGATATTCTTGGAATGTGGGTATTACTAAAATATCTGAAATTATCCTTATGTACGTACATTCTACTCGTAATCTAAGTTGACTCGCCGGGAATAGAAATTGATAACAATGTAAATAAACCGTTAAAAAATAATATTCTAATTCCAGCACTATTTTACTGGGGTAAGAGTTGGTTTTTAACACACGAATATGACGAATAGTCTTTCATGACGTAGAATAATTAAAGATATAGTAGTAGAAATACAAGGTTTGTTTATATTTTTCGCAATTTCTATTAACGAGGACTTTATCAAAACTATTTCTATGTTACTATTAGCCACGTCCTTTCATGCAGGCCTAGCCTAGATGCCATTTTGCAATCGTATACGATATGCGAAAAGTGATAAATATATTATGACAGATTCGAACGAGAAGTCACGTGACCATTTCCATACATCATGTTCATGGTCACATGATGTTTCGTTCGAATCTGTCTTATTGCTGTCGGAATAACTCCACCGATGACAGCATCTCAGGTCCAACTATCCTGTAATTATAAACAACGCCCTTACGTCACATTTGCGGTCATAAATGTGGTAAAATTAGATTTTACTATCATTTTATTGATCCTGTGTTCCTGGACTCGATTGGTAGTTTTAACCCGAATTTTGTTTACATTAATTTGTATGAAAATATGTATTAAATTCATGTATCCCTTCCCAATTAATATCTACCTATATAATATTTTCTTCGGTTACCGCGAGGATTACACATGAAATAAAACTATGAAAAGATAAACTCGCGTATATTAGGGCTTGTGCATAAATCACGCGAGGTCCTATAGGGGGGGAGGGGGTCCATGAAAACATCACGAAAGATCACGGTAGGGGAGGGTGAGGTACAAGGAGACCTCACGTGTATTTTTCTACGATGAACAAACTAAGAAATATTGTCAATTTCGGCTAGCGAACGTCAAAAGTTGAATGAGAAAAATACACGTGAGACTGCTTGGCTAGCCAAGAAACTCACCAAACATCACCATGAGGGAGGGGGGGGTCAAAAAGTAACCAAAAAAACCTCACATGATTTATGCATGAGCCCTTAACTAATTTTAACTTCATTCCGACGTTTCGCACATTTTACAGGGTTTATCACCCCTCCATTGTCAGTCATCCGCAGATCACGAACCCTGTAAAGTGTTCGAAACGTCGGAAGGAAGTTAAAATTAGTTAATATACGCGAGTTTATCCGTTTTCATAGTTTTACATACACATATGTATACACAAATTACTCAAATCTTCATTCATTCATATATATTGATAGGTTACTTTAAGTATCTTTTGCGAATTTTGGTTACCAGCAGTACAGGCTTTTGCCTAGTGCAGGAACCAGGTTAACTATTGTTGTAAACCTACGAATAAATGACTTATGTCTTATGTCTTATGTAGATATAATATTTATCCGGGGATTGTGAAACAGACCCGACTAAAATAATTGCAGCTGAATGAAATCAGATGAATGAAGATCACCGCAAGCGCACAATTATGTTACTCACGCGGTCACGCGCTAAAATAATTCAAGAATATTTTTAGCGCATTCATTGACAGGAACAGTTATGACATCATGTGACCCAGAAAGCTGACCTTTATTTTAAACACACTTGGGTCATAAATATAAAGTCTACATGATTGGATGATAAAGTTGTAACTTTGACATTTCGTGCTGTCGAATTACAAGACATGCGTGGACCTTGGAAAGTCGGCTTTAAGCAAAATGATGTTGTACATGACATGTCAGAAGTAATTTTAATAAAACATTAACCAAATACCTCACTAAGTAGGTATTTAGAGAACCATCGAACCATTTAAGTCGAAAACTACAGGGTGTAAGTCTAGTACGGGCGAAGCTCTTAACGGGTGTTAGTTTACGATATAATAAGTACATTCAAATAACTTTTACGTAAAATAAGAGCAACAAAATTTTCCATACAAAATAATTCGGCGCGCAATGTAGAGCAACAACCGCGAGTTAAACTCTCGTTGACAGCTAATTTCAAAAGCAGATGACATAACTGCCATGTCAACAATAACAAATGTTCGTACCTACATTGCTGCTCCGATAATCTTAAAAAAATTCTGTGGGGTCATAATTAAGAGTAACTTTAAAAAAACCTTGTAATCCATGATCACACTAATGAATCCCATGCCTGGTTTAATTGATCGCCCGTATTAGATTTACACACTGTATATTTATTGTTTAACTCTAAATAAATACATAAGTAAGAGAAGCACATATCCTTATAGTGCACAATGCACATTCATGATATTTGTTGTGAGTAAATAATTAATGATTTTTGTAGATAGTTAGATCAAATAAAATTTGTTACAAATATTATATCTTTAAAAAATAATATTATAATTAAGGTTTTCCTTTATGTTAATGGAGTATTTGTAGTGCTATTCTTACATAAGTATAAATAATAAAATAACCGTAACTCCGAAAACGTGCAATAAATGGTTTGATGCCGACGGGCGATAAAAGTAAGCAATTTATTGAATATATTTTACGTCTCGTTTAGCATAAATGGCCGAATAAAAATGTCAACTCATGATATAAAACCACTACAACTGCTAAAAGAAATTAAAGCGATATACGAAAGATAATTTTAATTCTAAAACCACATAATCTAATATATTTTACTGATACCAACATTGATTACACAGAGCTTTACATTTTGATTGCACTAATCCAGTTTATACCTACTTCCAGTGTAGGCAGATCCCGACCACCCGCCATAAATTTCAAGCACAGGAATAACCCGAACTAAATTTCTGTTCTACTTCCTATTTGTTAGAGACCTGAGTAGACTGGGCAAGTTCATATTTTTTGTCAAGACCGCTATTTAGACTTTTTTCACACTAATTGAAATAAACAAGTGCTGTCAGTATATTACTATAGTACTGTGACTAAGCCCATAGATGAAAATTGGACAGTCTCTCTAGTGTATGGTTGATACCACATAATGAAGTCCGCTGTAGGTTAGATATATATCTATATATATAAACGGCAATGTCCTGACTGACTGACTGACTGACTGACTGACTGACTGACTTAAATCAACGCACAGCCCAAACCGCTGGTCCTAGAGAGTTCAAACTTGGCATTTAGATTCTTTATAATGTCTAGAGGCGCACTAAGAACGGATTTTTGAAAATTCCTCCCTTAAAGGGGTTAAATGGAGGGTTAAAGTTTGTATGCGGAAATAAGATTAGTTGGGCTGTTTTATTCGAAACTTCACAGTAATGTTTTTAATAATAAATAAGTAAACACGTGTTTCAGGTTTTTTGAAAATTCATTCCCTATGGGGGTTAAATGGAGGGTTAAAGTTTGTATGGGGAAATAAGATTAGTTGGGCTATTTTATTCGAAACTTCACAGGAATGTTTTTAACAATAAATAAGTAAACACGTGTTTCAGGTTTTTTGAAAATTCATTCCCTATGGTGGTTAAATTGAAGGTTAAAGTTTGCAAGGAGGAACCAGATTCGTTGGGCTATTTAATTGAAAACGTCATAGAAGTGTTGTTGCCAATGAAGAAGTAGATACTTATCTACATACCTCTACCATGTTATATAGTACGAGTATTTTACCTCGAGTACTGGTATTTAAAAAAAAATACTCCTAAGGGGGTAAAAATGGGGTTGAAAGTTTGTATGAAAAAAGTTTAGTTTTAGATTAAGAAATTTCATATTGCGTATACTAATTTAGAATAAAAATCTAAGAAAATTATTTCCAGGATTTTTCAAAATTCACCTCCTAAAGAGTTGAAATGGGGCTCCAAAGTTTGTATGGTGAAACAAGATTAGTTGGACTATTTTATCCGAAACTTCGCAGGAGTATTCTGTAAATTAAATGAGAACATAAATAATTAACCTTTATTCAAAATTTTCGAAAAACTAACAAACAAAGGTTAATTATTTATGTTGTCAGTCAGTCAGTCAGGACATTGCCGTTTATATATATAAATACAGATGTGTTTTAGGTTTTTGAGAATTCAACCTCTGAAAGGGGTGAAATGGTTAAACAGTAAAAAAAACATCATGGATATCGTTTCTATGGTTTATCGAGTCACTGAGGTGGGAGTCCTGATTGGCTGACTCATCGCCGGTTAAATGTTTTGGCTTGACTATTCTACCATAAGAGAAAAGGACGAAGCCTGTGGCGGATTACATTATTGTTTTGTAGGAGGGTGAATATCTGAGAATTTCAACCGCCTAATTTTGGTGGCATCATTTTTGCCGAAATTTCTAAACGTCTCAATGTTATACTTCGCCATTTGTATAAGGTATCGTGTGCCTCCTTAAAATGACAAAGTAGCACATTGTAACGAATAGAAACTTCGACAAAAATGATGCTACCAAAATTAGGCGGTTGAAACGCTTAGATATTCACCCAGGAAATGACAATGCCTGCGTTGCTAATTTTATTTTGTGTAGTTTATTTGAAATTAAGTATTTAATTAGGTCATACTAATATGCTGTTCAATGAAACAGACTTCAGACAGAATGTAATAAGGTAAGATTCTACTTCGGTTTAGGAAAGGTAAAAACTGCGATCCCACACAGAAACGAACGGCTATCAACGTAGGTTTTGGGTTAGGTTAGAACTGCGACCCCACATAGAAACGAACGACTATCAAAGGAGGTTCACGTTAGGTTTTTACATTTTTTTTCATAGAAGTCCAAAATCTACGCGTGCGAAGCCGCGGGCAAAAGCTAGTTTTTTGATAAATCTGAAAAAACCGTTGTTAGCTATGTATATTTTTAATTGTTATTGTGTATAATTATCGCATTTTGGCTGTTTGGGTCCCATCATCTATAAATAAAAAAAGACAACCGTTTCCCTCAATAAACGTTTGTTGATTTCTCATGGAATATGACACCATTCACGTTTATACCGTGGCGTCTAGTAGTGTAAATACTAATATTTTTTTCTGCGATTGAGGATGAGGTTTTAAAACCGCAATAATTAGTCATCATCTCGACTGACAGGTATGAACTGCAACAACATTATTTCACGTAGTTGTTCGTTCATTGTAGATCACTTTTTGCGTCCACAGCAGCCGCAAAACATAGGTACGACATTCCTGTAGGTCTAGCACGATTACGTTCACTAAATATTTCCCTAAAATGTCATCATCATCATCATCATCAGCCTATGATAGTCCACTGCTGGACGTTGGCCTCTCCTATTAATTATGCGTATAGACACATTAGGAGGTAAATGCCCATAATCTGGGCAAGCGGATTGGCGATCGCAGTAATGTGTCCACTATGATGATGCTGTTGCCCATCATCAATCTTTTATTAAATAATGGTCAGTGACACTTCAATTCCTTAGTCAACTTTTACGACACCCGCAGAAGGAGTTGGGGTGGTGACAAATGTATTCTTACTGCCGTCACCACACTGCCAATAAAATGTAATGTTCCTAAATGCGATTAACATTATTTTTCATAATGTGTATTGGTCAAATGTTCATAGCAATAAAATGACTTTATAAAAGTTACGAAAACATCTGTAAGTACTAGATATTCCTGTAGACCTAGCCATGATGCCATTCTGCAGTCGTATACGATAAACGATAAGTAATAAATGAATGAGAATGATAGATTGGAACGAAAAGTCACGTGACCATTTCCATACATTATTATGGTCACGTGACTTATCGCTTTTCGTATACGATTGCAGAATGTCATCTTGGCTAGGCCTGCTGAACATGAGCCTAGAATTCAAATCAATAGTTATTTTTTTATTTACTTAACCCAAATGTGACCCGAAGTCCATTACTCAAATACTTTCCGAAAACATTAAAGTGTGATGTCAGAGAGCAATTTAAAATTTCAAAGACTTATAAATTATTAGTCTCATATCATACTACAAATCCGTCATTACATATATCAGTCCTTGAACTACCCATCTAAACACATATAACACTAACAATAATTTAACTTACAAAGTAACAACACACACACTTTTGAATCAAAAACCCCACCCCGTGTAGATTAGAAAATATGTAGACAATAACCAATAGCTTCACTGAGAAATAAGTAGGTTGATCAATAATCAGCATGCTAAGCCGGCCGCTCCGTACTTGGTGAGCAATCTAGCAGCCACACGTCTCGAGGTGATTACGAGATTGTCACGTTTTTGCCAGCAGCTTCTGACTTACCATACTCGTATTAGTTTTATTGGATTATTTTCCTGATTTACTTCTAGTACTTCTTAGCTTTGAAATGCTGAACCGAATATTTCGTTTTTAATAACTGGTATAGATTACATAAACTAAATACTTTCTGAATATGACTCACTAGCACTAGAGGGGGCGAGAGGCATACCTACATGCTTAAGATACTGAGTAAAAGTAAAAGCGCTGTGTCATACGGACGGACAGACAGACGGACTGGGCGAAAAGAAGCCTAAAATGGCTAACCCCCTTATTCATAAACGTTTGTTAACTTAACAAGGCGCTAATAATTGTTTGTCACTGTTGCTCTTATGGATACATTGTTAAGGCCGAAACGGACCAACAATTATTAGCGGCTTGTTAAGTTAACAAACGTTTATGAATAACGGGGTAAGTACTTACATCAAATAATAGTGAAAATAAGTTTAATCTAGTTTCATGAATTAATAGTTTAATACTACCCTAAAGGTGATACTGCTTTGTAATACTTAGATTAAACAAAATTCCTAAAAAAGCAATGAAAGTCCCAGAAAGATGGTCACAATAGTCCTGTAAATCGGTACGATGTCGGCGCCAATTTGGCGTACGAAAGATACGAGTAATTTCATTTATTGTCTAATGGCCTAGATAGTGTCTCACTAATATTTAAATGAGCTTAAGTCTCCCTGGACTTTGCTGCGCTCGCGACATTTTCGTATATTCGCCAATATTTCGGTGATTGGACTAATTGCTCCATTTGTATCTTGAGTGGGCCAATGGCCAATTTGAATATATTCTGATTATATATTTTTTATTTTTTGTGGAATAACTCTTTTTTTTTTCAAATTGTATTTTTGTTTAAGTAGTACAACTGAACACTGCTGTGTATATAAATTTAAATATTAGCTGTGATATACCTAAGAAACATACCAAAGTCTAACAATGCCGGAGGTGGGA
Source organism: Thaumatotibia leucotreta (assembly GCA_025490895.1). Taxonomy (NCBI): domain Eukaryota; kingdom Metazoa; phylum Arthropoda; class Insecta; order Lepidoptera; family Tortricidae; genus Thaumatotibia; species Thaumatotibia leucotreta. The sequence goes on from JALPQI010006277.1 coordinate 10,754, forward strand.
TTTGAACCCACGTCCTCAGGTTTCGCGGCTGATACCTAAACCACTCGGCCACTCCAGCTTAGTGGACACCGGTCGAATTTCTCGGGTATTTATATGAGCTGATCGCGGTTTGATGGATACGTAGTATCTGACTACTCTGCTAATTTATCTACGCTGTAGGCTTATTATGGTACCGTGTTTAATCGTTTGTCGTTGTTGCCGTCAGGTTCTAACAAGTATGTAAGTGCGAAAGTGATGCGTAGCACGATAAATAGATAAAACGGGACCATCATAAGCCTACTGGTATTTATAAACCAACAGAAAATAAATTGTTATTCTTTCTACGACTGCAGCCTTGTGATATGAATTAATAAAACCAAAAAGGACAAGCTCATACTTAATTGCATGTTGTTAAGATAAGATTTATGTTTGCTCAAAGTTATTTCTTTTTACAGGTACGACGAATTAAAAACGAGAAAAACTAAACAACGATCGGTAAGATATCTCTTAAACGTTACAAAACTAATACCTACTATAGAATCAGGAGATTCATATTTTAATGACATTGGGACTGAATCGCGATAAACTTACAATTAATATTATCCTACCCTTATGGGCATGAAGCTCCGTGATCGCAGGTAGACTAGCGAAAAAATGTATCAACACCTAGATGTATGGGTATTGGGAACTACCCGCACTTGGTCTTGATTATTCACTTCCAGGCTAGGGTTGTCACTAGGCCTACACACAACACTCACAATATTCAATGGCTTAATGGTCAGAAGGCCGAGTGTAGGTAATAACTTATAAAAAACGTCTCGATGGCGTTAGACATTTAAATACATTTCTAACTTATAGTATTGTTATTAACAACAAAGAGATATAGTTATGGAATATCTTATTGAAACAGTGTTGGCATTGACTGTCAATTTTGTCAGGCTCGCTAACAAGCCGTTAAAGGTATACAATTATGTGCGAACACCCATTATAATTATGTTCCTTGTATCATACAAAATTAATTCCAAATTCCAACAAGCAATTAAAATCTTTTCGCAGCAAATTAAACTCCGACAGCATCCGGAGGGTCTACCGAGAGCATCGAAAATCGTAATTTCGAAACAACTATCTCTGTTGCAACAATTATGGTGGTACTGGGGTGACTGAGACAGATGTTTCGAATCTTCAATAACCGTCGTAATGATACTAATGATTAGTGTTTCTACGATCTAGCGGTTCCTTTTAAAGACGCGACTAGCTAATTGTGTGCCCAAAACACAATAAGTTGGCACTGGCATCAATTACACGCAGACTGTATAAGGATTACATAACCTTGTCTGGATTACTAATTTGTAAATGTTACGAAGTATCTAATCAACAAAAATCGACAATTACACAAAGTAAACACAGCCGGAAATAGCATTAATGGGCCAATCATCTTTTCGATCGACACTATTTTGTCCCGTAACGCAGGTGACTATATTTCATAAAGTTTGCTAGAAAAAATACTTATAAATTTTTTTAGGCCCCACACAAGTTCACATCGAAACATTAAGTTCCAACTGTTTTTCATTGTAAATATGTGTATAGTATTATTTGACGTACATTTGTAAGTTCATGAAAAGTAACGCAGCAGACAGAAAATATGTCGATCGTAAAGTTGATTGGCCCTAATACCTAATTCATACTTGACTTAGTCATTCTGCTCCACGTAGAACGAAAAAGAAACATTATTTTCTTCACTTTTCGTAGGGTTAGATGTAGATTACAAAACTTTTTTTTACTATTAAGTAAAGGTGCCTAAACTAAAATACACTAACTTGAGAATAGGCAGTGATAACCGTACACGTGTGTTCATAAGGTACAAATACAATGAAAATAACAACAGAAAACACTACCTATTTATTTGATAATTGTTTTCATTGTCGCTCCGTTCATTGTTAGTCAGGAGACTGTAAGGAAGTCCGTTCCCGATTATAAATTAAATCTGGAAATCGAAGTATCTCGATTTAGCACATGGCCATGGGCTATACATTGGACCAAAATTAACTCACCTAGTGTTTTGGCAGAGTACCGTTATTTTCGCGCTGTTACTAAGTCATTAAAGGTCGAGAATTTCAGCATTCCGACATATTTGCTCCAATCATTCCAAAACACTCAATTGTTGAAATCTGAACGAACTACTTACTACTACCCCACTTGTTATTAGTACCTTGTATTATGGTTACATTTCAAAATAAGTTTATTTTATTATTATAGATTTGTAATTTTATTACATGAGTCATTTGATTTCGACTTTATAGATCTTTTTGAAATAGTTACGATACAAAATTAGGAAACGGATTTTGTACATACTACCTCATATATCTACGTAAAGATATTAAAAATATCTCACACGTATATATGAAGTCACACACAGTATTTAGGAATGTACATTAATCTATTTCATACCTAGCCTTATCCCACCGACTAATGTACCTAAGCGTAAAGTATTTTTCAGCGAAATCCATACTTTTCAGTTTGAAAAACCCACAGATACATAAATCAACACCAAGTTTCAGATTTATAATTATAATAATACTGCCGGTATGTCACCAAACAAAGTAGTATAATTAGAAACAAAACATCGAAACTATTAATTACGAGCCTCCTAAATTACATGTTCGGCGCCCTATTGTGGAAATGAAAGCAAAATGCCAGACGGTGGGCGGACAAATTTCACCCGACTTTGCTTACATACCAATGAGATGACTTCACCAAACCCTTTATCCCGTCAAAAAGTTGTGTTGATCAGGTCGTTTAAGTGCGAAAGCATAGGTATCATTTAAATAACAATTATGTAGATTTTGACATTGGTTACTTTATCTACACATTACTCAGGCAACGACCCATAGAAATAGACTAAACTTTCAATTTCTTGTCATGTCACGAGCATTGATTCCTTCTTACTACATAGATGTGAGAAATACAAACATTAAATTGAATTTTAATAGTTAATGATTTTAAAGGTATTATTATTATTCGACAATGTAGCAGTTCGATACGGACTAGTATATTTTTTTATTTCATTTTTTTTACATATACAGGTATTTATGACCTCTATATTAGTGTATTACTTGCAGCTACGTACCTACATTGTCGATCGTGGATATGAGTAGAAACTAGTAGGTTTTTACTTATACAGGGTCTACTTAGCCATTGGACAAAGCCGAAATGTATATACATATATATATCCGTTGGGGTATGTGAAACCAGTATATGTACGCAGATTTTTTACTTTGGTACAACCTGTATGTGTACCCCTTCTGGGGTAATAAAAGAGGCAGAATAGTATGAAATCGTCTTAAACTTTGTCGCTTAGTCGATTAATTTGTGTCACTAATAAGATTATGACTTTTGACTAATGTCAGACAGCGGGAAGCGACTTTGCTTTATATAATGTACCTCGTGATATCCTTATAATTCGGTATTTTAGCCCCTCGTGGTAGTTTCTGCTCTATGCTCGTTCCGCCGGCCTCATTTCGCAGCCAGAGCGTTCACGTATGAATAATTTGCAAGCAGAAAATAACACGAGTAGACGAAATTGTGTACCTTCCTATTGAATATTAAAACAAGTGCTGCACTATGACTAATATTGTAAATTTATATTGCACGTTATTACACAATCTTATCACTGTATTATAGGGTGTCCCCTATTTTACGAGTTTTAGAAATTAATAACGCATACCCCCTAAATCGGTTTCTTTTACCTCAATATACACTGAAAAAAAAATCAGTTCATTTCTGTAACTGCAACCCGTGCCGATTTTCATGCCATTTTCCTATACAATGTATGAAAATGACCAAAATTTTTTTTCGTGTTTTATTTATTTTTTTCTATGACATTAAAATATGCTATTGTCTTATAAACATCTTATCATAAAATTAACTTGATGAGAACAGAAAAACAATACATTATTATCAACTTACTGTCTGACTAATTTTTTTCATAGTAATTTGTATGGGAATTTCAGATGAAAGTCGGCACGGGTTCCCGTTACAGGAATGAGCTGATTTTTTTTTTCAGAGTGTTTTGGGGTTAAGAAAGCCGATTTAGGGGGTATGCGTTATTCATTTCTAAAATTCGTAAAATAAGGGACACCCTACTGTATTATTACACTTACTTTTTAATATTGTATACGAACTTATTGTCAAAGCCGTAGAACGATACCTACTCATTGTAAAAAGCTTCTACTTGGCTTGATAAATTGGTTGGCAGATACAAACTTTGGAGGGTGTACTTCGGTAAATCAACAAGTCTGTAACATCAGTTACCAATTCATTTGTATTTTTATTAAAGCTAAATCTACGTAGTTATGTCTAGCCTAGCCCTAAAGAAAAAATGTTAAGTCTCTGCCGGGGGCAGACTGCGGCACTGACCACCAGCTCCTTGTTGCTGATTTTAGATTACGCCTTAAGAAAACGAAAAAAAGTGCTCCCAGTACAGTGTCACTAAATGATAATGCCTTGATTCATTTTAAAAACTCTGTTGAGGAAAAGATCAAGGAGGTGACTTGGGATCCTTTTGATTCAAGTGAAGCAGACTGGACTAATTTGAAATCGGCCATATTGATCACCGCTCGAGGAAGCAGAGATGCCAACAGAATCGTTCGGAAAAAAGAGGAATCGATCAGTGCCGAATCTTGGGCACTTGTGGATGAGCGGAAGAAGCTGAGGTGTGAAGGCTTTGACACTGAGTACCTGAGATCCCGATACAATGAGTTACATAGACTGGTACAGACATCGACCAGAAGGGATAAAGACATATACATTAATGGCATATGCGACGAGATCGAGAGACACTCTAATCAATATCACACAAAGGACCTTTTCCGAAAAGTGAAGCAGTTGACTGGTACCTTCAAGCCAAAATGTTGTATGGTAGACGACGATAAAGGTAACATCTTGACAGACCTTGACTGCGTCTTGGAAAGATGGAGAAGTTATTGTTGTAACCTGTATTGTGATGACAAGGGCCCAATGATTGACAGAAAGTGGGACGAATACACTGAGGAGCCGCTAATACTACTCTCGGAAGTACAGGCCGCTATAAAAAAACTAAAAAACAATGCAGTGGGTCCCGATGGTGTTTCAGCGGCAATGATTCAACATTTGGGGGAGGAAGGCATTCGCCTGGTTCACAGACTGTGTAACAAGATCTGGAAGACCGGTCAGTGGCCTGATGATTGGACTCAATCCTCAGTTGTTCCCCTTCATAAAAAAGGTTCCACTAGAAAATGTGAAAACTACCGTACTCTGTCATTGATGTCTCATGCCAGTAAAATCCTTTTGTACATAATACACGCTCGATTAGCTTCATTTACAACTCGTCAGATTCCGGAAGAACAGTCTGGGTTTGTCGCCGGCAAGGGAACACGGGACCAAATTTTGAATGTTCGGATACTCATTGAAAAATGTCGCGAGTTCAACATTCCCCTGGTCCTGTGTTTCATTGATTACGCCAAGGCTTTTGATTGTGTTCAGTGGAGTACCATGTTTGATCTGCTAATTGAAATGGGAGTTCCTGACCACCTTGTGTTCCTGATTCAGAATCTGTACCTTGAAAGCACAAGCTGCGTGAAGGTAGATGATACATTCTCAAAACCATATCGTCCGGAGCGTGGCGTGCGGCAAGGATGTATTCTGTCTCCGGTACTATTTAATTTGTATGGCGAATACGTTATGAGAAAAGCACTTGAGGACAGGCAGCTCGGCATCAGGGTAGGCGGCCATAACATTACTAACTTAAGGTACGCAGACGACACTACTATTGTGGCTTCGAGTGAAGAGGACATGGCGGCTCTCCTGAAGAAAGTTGAAGCAGTGAGTGCTAAAGTTGGATTGAGAATAAACCATAGTAAAACCAAGATCATGGTAGTAGACCGAGCAGGTGTTCTTCCTCAATCCAATGCCCTTGATAGCTACGAGAAAGTGGATACGTTTGTTTACCTTGGGTCGCTCATTTCTAATGGTGGTGGCAATACACAAGAGATATGTCGACGTGCAGGAATGGCCAAAAGTGCAATGGCTCGATTGGAGAAGTTGTGGAAGAACCGTGGTATTCGTCGTGCAACCAAGGTACGGTTGGTACGAGCATTGGTCTTCTCCATCTTTATGTATGGCGCTGAAACTTGGAGCTTAAAAACCCTAGATAGGAAAAAGATCGACGCTTTTGAGATGTGGTGCTGGAGAAGGATGCTCAGGATCCCATGGACTGCATTTAGAACAAACGAGTCAATATTGCAAGAGCTGAATATTACCAAGCGGCTTTCAACTATTTGTCAGGAGAGGATACTCAGATTCTTCGGGCATGTCATGCGTTCTAATCAGCACACTCTCCAAAAGAACATTATCTCGGCAAAGTCGAAGGCCGACGCTCCAGGGGTGGAATACCGATAAGGTGGACTGACACCATGAAGAAAGCTTGTGGTTCCATGCAGATGGCAGTCAATATGGCCCTAGACCGCGTCAAGTGGAAGAATTTCACTGTTGGTCACGATCCTCAGCCATGAGGGAGCGACTGAGAAGAGGAAAGAAAAAATAATCTAAGCTACTCTTTAGATAATATAGATAGGTATGGATGCCTAAATCTACTTAATTATATAAGGACACTCAATAGAATTGGTAACTGATTTTACAGTTTTGTCAATAAGTATACCCACTTTTTTAAAACGTAGCACCAATAAAATAACGATGAACACTTGAGAATTACTATTATTCTTTAACGTAACGTATTTAGGATAAGCTATACGAACCCGGAGTAAGTGAAATTCCCTGTTATGAATAATTTGCCGCTTCCGAAATTCTCATTTCAATATGACAATGTTATTCATACAAAGTACACAAACATTAGTCTTCATTACCATAATGAGCATTTATTGCCCTTTAACATTCTCTTCCAGACGACCATTAAATGTACTACAACAGTTGCAAGACTTTTAGAGACGTGTGCTCGGAAGTGCAGGCTTCCATACTACGGTAATTCTCAAAATAGTGGCATCGTACCCTGCCGTTACGTTTTTGAATAGAAAGTATACGAAATATGTATGTTGCACATTTAATTTTTTTTTTACAGATAGACACTAATATTACACATCGAGGCCAAAACATTATTTATCTATACATATAATACTTTTTTAGAAAAAAAAATAAGAATACCGTTTTCTACTGTACCCTGCCTTGTCCAAACGCGACACTGCTCCAGTTTTAGCTCTTTAGATTATTCAACTACAGTTGTATGATAATGAAACTTGGTTTTTTATAGAAACTATACTATTACATTATTAAATATGACGTTGCACACGATGTTTAGATTACTTTTAACATAAATATTCACGTTCGAAGTTTGTCCAGCGATATTTTCTCTATATCCTGTGCGTTCGCGGTATTGCACCTCACACACACATAGAAAGTCTTATTGAGAACCTAATAGAAGCAAAACACGTCTTCAGTATGGTTCTAATCGCTGGTGGAGAGGTTTCTGCACGAGGTGCACCTGTCTTGTGTTGACAAGTTTTCGAAGTGTGACGTTCGGAGTTTGTAACAGGTATGTACACTTTATCCTGGCATGCTTATTTTAAAATATTAATACGGTTGGTTTCTTACTTATACTATTTTAATATTCCATTAGGGTATAACTATATATACTAAAATTACGATACTTGTATTATTAACAGTTAAGGAGATAATATCTAGTTTGTCGACTTTTCACTGCACCCTGTGTAACTTTATCCTGCCATCACTCTGCAGGGTAAAGTGACCGTTGACAGGATATAGTGAAAAAAGCTATTTATACAAAGTTTTACGAACTTGCGCTATATGCACATGCAGGTAATTGCGTATGTATGTTTGAGGATATCATGTCTTTCTACAGAATTTCATTTTACCGAATATCACTTGCCAACCCACGTTTCGCAGATGATTCACTTGGCATACTACCATTGCCAACTTTCATTTGGTTCCTCTTTCTCTTTTAGTGACATGCATCTGTAAGTATATTCTGTTCTATGATGAGGATGCAATTTCTTCGAAGGTCAGGCTCAGTAAGGCGATCCTTTGAGATCCCTCGTGTGTTGCTTGGCGATCCAGGGCCTGATCACAACATTGGAGTCACCTTTAAACGTCTGGTATGTATTTGGACGATGGGGAGGTGACTCCAATATCGTGCTTAATGACGTCCGCAGAGTTTCGCAAATCTTGTGGTCAATAGGCTTAGACGTAAATTCATCGAAGTGCGATTTTTATGCCTGTAGCCCTGTCAGACTTCGAATCTGTCTTGTCAGGCATCAGAGTAGTTTGATGGAGTGAGCTCGGAGCTTTAGGCTAAGACGGTGGCTTTAAGGGCTGCTTCTGAGTGCTTAGAGCAGCTATGAGCCGTTGGTCCTTTTACGCAACTGCCTTACCAGTACAACGCCGCGCTTAACTTATACTTTAAGCACAGTCTCAACTTGGATGTTTCAACAGGAGGCAGTTAAATATGACAATTTGCTTAAGCAAAGGTTACTGTCTCAACGTTCTTGACGAAACGCAGTAGTGCAAAACGACATTCCCTATTCGTTTCGGAGGTCTTGAGATTCGCTGTATGCTATAAGGGACGCTAGGGTCATAGCGTTTCTTACCTCCTTTCATGCGTCGGCAGGTATTTTTGCTAAAGTCTTGTCTATAAGCCTACCTTTCGGGCGGAAGGCTCTGGACGTGTGATCGGTTCGCTCTTTGGGGGAAGCGTATCCGAACAATCCCAATTCTCAAAAGCTACGGGCTGATGTTTTGCGCTCATTTAGCAGCATTCTGGAAGGTGCTAACTAGTGTTGTGGAGGATATCACACGGTTTAAAGCGATGAGGCAGCCAGAGTTCTGGGCCTGGTTCCATGCACTACTGTCGCCATAACTAGGAAAGGTACTCGATAACGATACATTGAGAATGGGTGGGATCCAAGGTGTGCGAACCCCATCTGTGCATATGTAGAGAATCAATAGAGGTGAATGGGCACTACTGACTGAGTTGTTCCCGTTCTGCGGGGCGTTCGAGACACCATGTGATTAAGGACTTGGTCTCGGCTCTCGCCGAATGTTCCGTGTATAGCAGAGCTTCAGGACTTAAGCCGTACAGATGAGAAGAGACCGGACGGCTTAACGCTGGTTCCCTGGGCATGGGGCCGCTGCCTGCTGTGGGATACTAAGTATGGGCAATTGGGCAGTATATTTGGGCCTTCGCATCTGTCGCACATATTGCAAAGGATGCAGGCGCGGCCTCTGAGAACGCTGCCAAGATCAAACATCTGAAACCAACTTGTAACTTAGAACCAGCTTACGAATCTGTTTCCCGTTCCAGTTCTCACCTTGTCCAAAGAATTTCGCTTGCAGTCGAGCGCGGTAATGCTGCAAGCACGTTTGGGAAGGGTGGCATCCATCAACAATGTCAACAATCCTAAAAACCTGCATTATTTCATAATCACGCACTTTTAGAACACAATTAACTTAAAACCTTCAACCTTGTGTTCACATACTATTTTCCGGATACTATAGGTAAAAATATATAAATATTAGGGCGTAAGATCATAACGGTCGATATATTTTAAGTTTAGGTTTAATAAAAGAGTTGAATTATTAGTGGTAAATTTGTTTTTTCATTTAAACTCTCTTTAACCTGCCATATTTTCCCTACTACCCTGTCTTGTCACTTTCTCCTGTATGTCTAAAATTTCAACTCGCCATAACTTCTATGTTTTTCGGACTAGTTCGTTCCCTTTCAAAAAATTTGGTATCGTTGATGAACTCAAAAACATATTCACATCTAAAAAGCTTAAAAAAAACCACTTTCATTTTTTTCATTTACTTTACCCTGCCGATGCCACTTTTATGAGAACAACCCACTAATGAATGATGGTTCCTGCTCAAGGGTTTAGGGTTCCGTTCTTGAAGCCTTATTTCAGTACTTCGGATATTTCAAATTTCTGAGAATGTATTTGGAATTGGATAATGATTCTAGACAATATATTCAAAATGAACTAATTAAAGGCGTTCTAGTAAAGGTGCATTCAGACCAAACGAGCATTCGCTATTCTATCCCCCACTCTACGAAATCAACGAATCACTTTTTGTGTAACGATCGAATTTCGTAGAGTTGGTGGTTACAATAACGAATGCTCGTTTGATCTGAATGCACCCTAAGAAAGCTTGACTGAATACATTTTTGGCATTGAATCATTTTTTTTTTTTTTTTTTATACCACGTCGGTGGCAAACAAGCATACGGCCCGCCTGATGGAAAGCAGTCACCGTAGCCTATGGGCGCCTGCAACCTCAGGGTGTCACATGCGCGTTGCCGACCCAATAAAAATAACGTTGGCACAACAAAGTGGCTCCACTCTACCTGATCGTAAGTGAGAAGTAGAGCCCAAATTGCGGCGGCAACGAACAGGAGACAATCAGTAACCTGTTAGTTGCCACCGCCTTGCTGGCCCGCTAGATGCTGGTAAATACACCGGCTGACCCCGAAACACGGCAAACACGAAGGTAAGTCATTTCACGGGCGTTTACACCGAATGTACGGTGGTAGCCAACCAGGCGGGTACTAGTAAAAATACCCTACCACCGGCTGAGAAGCTGGCTACTCAGTATTTCCCTTAGTCGACTCCTACGACACCCACGGGAAGAGAGGGGCGGTGATTTTTTTCAAAGGCAGGTCTTTTATTTCACTGAAATTTATCGAGTCGCTTAAAATTGCGTAATATGACCATGTTTTTTCCAATAATATAACAAAGGCAGTAACTAATTTTCTCGTCGCGTTATATAGGTAGGCTTAATTATTTATTTCTTTGCATGCAGCAACGACTTTCCACTACGAGGATGTAGTGTGGGTACTTGTTGGATATCAAACGCATTCACTTAGCATGACCCCTGTAAAAGCAGTCTTATAATTGTTTCACCTGTTAACCCTGCAAACATGGGGTTAGTACGCACACGCTAGTACGTACCTTACCTATTACATAAAATATTTTTTTTTTCTTTTTTAATGAGTATTATATATATTTATTTTCAAAACTACAATTTATGTACATAGATTAAATCTAACTAATCTACTTAACCTAACCTATATCTAAGATTGGCCCTTGTGGCATTGTACCGAGGATGCTGGCGGCATTTCCTCGCTGTATCGCAATACTGATTAATTGTATTTCGAATTCGACGACATTAGTTTTTATATATGAAATGGCCGTGACATAATATCCGGTAATGGAAACGCCTGTAGACATGTGTAGGACGTAAGAGATGTGTGAGTCAGATAAAGAAATACAGGTTAATAATTATATTTGTAGTGACAGAGAAAAATAGTATATTATTGTCTAACTTATATGAAATAATCACCCTATAATGAACTATCGTCTCTAAAGATTTTTGGTCCTTGTATTTGGTCATGTCAAGGTGCATTCAGACCAAACGAGCCATCGCTAAATCTATCCCCCACTCTACGAAATCAACGAATCACGTTTTGTGTAACGATCGAATTTCGTAGAGTATGGGGTTAGAATAGCGAATGCTCGTTTAGTCTGAATGCACCTTCATGAATTTCATGAAGGTGCATTCAATCTAAATGGGTAAGTAACAAAATTATAAGAGAAAATTTTGTTCTTAGGAACCATAGCTTCAAATTTAGTAACAAGGAAATTAATCATATTGTAGCAAATTAAAAATCTGCGAATGTGCACTACATTCGCAGATTTTTACAATATGATTACAAGATATATACTCCTTAAAAGAAAATAAGGGCCACATAGTGGACACGAACATTTTTTTTTTTTAATAATTTGCGATACAAATAATTTGTTTTACATTTTATTTAGATGACGTACTCAACCAATGCATCCAATAATCAAATAAAAACTCACGTTTGAGTACTCGGTATTCTGAAATGTATACATAGGTACCTATATTATACATATTAGACATGACAGTAGCAGCATGCGCATAAATGTGCAAACGCCATTGTCACACTAATTACCCTTGACGACCGCATTATGCCTGTTTGCCTGCACTCAGGCGACGCTCAAGTACGTCTCAAGTTTCAAGGAAATTTCGGAGAAGTTCTGAGAATCCATTGTTTCAGTTCCGTGTACAATGTTAGGTGTAACGGTGATGTAATAAGATATGTTTTATATTTGTAACTTACAATATCAGCATATTGACTAGGTGTGACATTTTGTTCAACGGGTGTGTTAGCCCTTTTCAGTACCTATATTTAGAGAAATTAGGGATATTCTAAAAGCTTTCGTGAAATTATAAGAGCCGTTATTAGTCAGTTTGGCTAAGTAAAACATAATTCGTCAGTTATAATATGAATTAGGTAATGTAACCACCAAATGACGATTTTTCAGGCGGGCCCAAAAACGAATTTGGCATTTATAAAGTATGTTGTATCTTTTTAGTTAATTATCCTATTGAAATAATTTTTATCTTGTTTGTTTAATTTTTGAGAGGTCTATTTGACGCACAGTTATTAACTGCAACCACAGTTGTAGTTCAGGAAATGGCTGGTGCTTACGTAAATTTTTTTGGAGATACATTAATAATTTAATTCAAATCGAATTGCTTATGAGCCATACAATACAGATGGCGCTTACAGCATTGACATTTATGAAAATATGGAGAGTTGAGTACATTAGGAAGGATATATTTTGTACTTACAAATTATTAATTACGTTAAAATATTGTCTATTATGCTTTTTTGAAACCGATACACACGTTAATAAAAAACGTAGAAACTTTATAAAATGGCAAAGTTTTTGTTAGCGTATTCGATTTTTTTTCTGGATATCAATATTTTATATACACCGCTCAATAGAGCAGAAAATTTGCAGTCGAACGCTATACTTAACTCAATTTCGTTAGTTTGGTAGTTACATTAATTCATATTACAACCGACGATAATTATGTTTACCTTTGCCTGGGCAATATTTTACGTAGTAGGTACAAGGTTACTTTTTCACCAGTACAAATACTCTAGGAGGTGTATAAGTAGGTAAGTCAAAATGAACAACTTTTACTATGGGGCCGAACCTGAAATCGCGAAAAAAAAATCAGCTGTTTCATACATTTCAGACGACCATGAGTCGACAATTTCTATGGAACAGCTGTTTTTTTTTTCGCGATTTCAGGTTCGGCCCCATAGTAAAAGTTGTTCATTATGACTTACTTATACACCCCCTAGAGTATTTGTACTGATGAAAAAATAACCCAGTATGAAGTGTTTCAGTTTGCCCTCCTCTCTTTGACTTACCAGTAACTATAGTTTCTTTTCGATGATAAAATGGTAGGTAGGTGACATGAAATAATCATTTCATCCGAGGTAATCCGGTCGCCAAATAGTTTGATGGCTTTTATAATAATTATACCTAATACCTACTAAACTACTTGTAGAAAAGCAATAAAAAGTTACTCTGACCATAATTTTGTTTAAAACTATTACGTAAAGTCTTTGCGCTACCCTTGAGATTTTATAGCACAGCTTTTTCAAACTGCACCATTAAATAAAGCTGCATTTACATCTCGCATAAACATAACATCTTGAAATATGTATCCAGTTCAAGCGGTGGAATTAAATGAAGTTGCTCCAATTGACCAACCTTTTACATACCATAAAGCCTCTATGTTTACCTTAACATACCACACAAAACCATAACAATTATTAAATGTCATTCAATTTTAAACCTTGCGTCTTTTGTGTTAAAATATTATTTTTTTTACGCCGATTGTTGATTACTGTAATAATGACACAGTGTTCTAAATAAGCAGTAACCCAAACATCCGACGGCACTGGGTGGGAATTGTTTATTATACTTAGGAACTTTTTAAATTAAACTTTGTCTGTGTATGATATTTAATCCAGGTCGTATTACTGTAAGAGTACATACGATATATTTTTATAGGTATATTAGCCCTATTACAGATAGGCCGTCTTTGAAAATAGGTGGGATCTACATGAATTGACTTAGGTACAATTAGATGAAACTTACGTATCAATTCAATTCAATTCAAATACATTAATGTTATAAAACACATGTCAAAAAATAAAATCTTACAAATACAATATTTTTTTAGAGCTCCATATACCTAGATGTATATATATTTGTTAATGGAAATGTTTTAAGGGTACCTATTTTGTCCACCAAAAATGCAAATTGTAAGATTTAATATGATTCGTAATATTTATATTACGAATCATATTAAATCTTACAATTTGCATATCAATCATACCTATCTAGATTGCAAATTTCAATCAAATTATAATATTTAAGTATGTAACATAATAACATGTTGAGGGGCAACCAATGTGGTAACTTGTTTAACATTTAATTCTCTATTTGATTTACAATAACCTCATACATACTACTGTAAATGTGAGATGTGTATTGTTTAATTGTATGAGAAAATACCCAATCAAATGATAGTATCACCCATCGCCGGAACCATTTTCGAGGATTGAATATACATACTTATACGCCACATTCTTTCATGAAAGTTGTTTCCAAATTTTTAAAGCATAATGTTTAAGTATACTTTGCTTTGCAAGAAGAGAATGAAGAGTGAGGTTTAAGTTAGCCTTTGTGACGAAAAGAAATCCGAAGAATTTCGAGGAAATGAAATCTTATTAAATTCAGTATCATATTTTGATTAATAAAAGGGGAAAAAAGTTTCGACTGCTAAGATATTCATTACATGATCTATAGACCTTCTACTTAAACAAAAAATCCTATATCTTTGTCATTATATTTTGGTTCTAAATATGGCATTAAGGGTCGGATAGATGTGGGAAATTTTTGAGATTCTGTCAAATTTCCCCATTTCGCACACACGCGCACTTCACGCACACTACCTCATTTTACCGAGCGGGGTCATTGACCCTTGGTGATTTTTTTAATGAAAGCGGCCGAGTTTGTAATTTATTACTACCTCTTTTGAATAATTACACTTGTCAAAGTACTAGATGGTAAAAGATAGAGAGGGATAGATTTTATAAGACTATCCTTGTCTTTTCGAGTCGTCTCAATGCAATGCAAAAGACAGATTTAATATATCGGGCTTGTAACCAATGCGTGTAATAGTACATTGTGCATCAAGGGAGGTAAGTGCGGAATTACTAACGAGAGTGTTAGAAGCCCGACGCCATTAGGAGGAGGGCTTTTATGACTCGAGTTAGTATTCCGCTTACCGACCGTGATGCATACAATGTTTTTCATCACACTTGCCAACCAAAAAATTAGTTTTAAGACATAATATTATTAAATGACGTACTGACATTTCTATTACTCCCTAGGGAATTTCACTTTTCCATTACTCCCGCTACGCGCGCAAGCAATGGCGCGCTTAGACAGCAAGTGTGATGAAATATATTTTTATAGGTATATAATAGTTCTCGCACTAGTGCGGCAAAAATCTGTACTGAAAATGGATTTTCAATACAGATCAATCAATTTGTTACAGTCACCATCAGATATATCTGAGCGACCACGGCACTCAAAAATATCTGAGCATGCTAATAGAGGCCTGCTCAGGTATTTATGAGTACCCTGGCCGCTCTGCTATATCAGATGGCGACTGTACAGCATCGTATTCTGATTAGGAAATAGTAAGAGAAAAAATCCGCGGAAGAACAAAATTGACTTGGTTCGAGAGTATGCCTATTTGACCAACTGGTAAGGCAAGCCCACGTCTTGTTGTCCACTATAATTAAAAAAAAAAAACTATTTTTTCTGATCGGAACACGATACTGTTGAATATAGGCCCTAAGTATTCACTACCACCAGCTTTTCGTAGACATTCAACTTTCCCACTGCTGTGTGCGTCAAACGCACAAGAGTCCACCAACGATTGCACATGCACAGTGCCAACGACGCACATTTGCGAGTCCATACTAATGTTTGGTGAAGTAGTTTCCGTGAAAAGCCAAATGAATGGAATTATGCATTACATCTGTATAATTATTATGTGACTTACCAGCAGTTATCAGGTTTTAGGGAGCTTATTTTACTAAATTAAATTGCATTCATTATAAAAATAAAAATGCACATAGGTAAAACATTAAGACTTTTATTATTTATTATACACAATTACAACTGTAAATTGAAGAATTACAGTTAAAAGAAAAAAATAGATCCTAAAAAAATTATTACATTCACTAATTAAAATATTTGATGTCATAATATAGGTACTAAATAAACAATATCGAAGTTTACCAACGCCAGAGGTGGGATTTGGAGCCTCGTCCTTAGTTTTGCGGCTGTTGCCTAAACCACTCGGCCACTCCAGTGGTTTAAGCATCAGCCACGAAAGCTGAGGACGTTGGGTTCAAATTCCACCTCTGGCGTTGGTAAGCTTCGATATTTTTTCAGTGGTATATGGGATATTTAACTTTATATAATATATAGGTACATCGTAGTGTTACTACCTACTTAAAAAAATAACATTTCGTTGAGATATTGCAGTCTGTTTTTTTTTGCGGCATCGGCCATGCAATATGCTGCTACTCTTTCTCACCACTCACAAATTGTGTTTTGAGTTGCCAAATATAATTTAGGAGTAAGGTCAGGCATTTTAAATTGAGAAGTAAGCACTACCTAATGAGAAAATCCTGATCCCATAGACATCATAGGGCTTGTGCATAAATCATGCGAGGTCCTATAGGGGGGGAGGGGGTCCAAGAAAACATCACGAAAGATCACGTTAGGGGAGGGGGGGTACAAGGAGACCTCTCGTGTATTTTTCTACATCGTCAAAAAGTAGCCGAAAAAACCTCACATGATTTATGCATGAGCCCATAGCTGAAACAGCTTTTATGGTTTACATCCATACTATCATCGCAGCGTTCATCAGAACTGACATTAAATTTCTCTTGCACATTTCACACCGAAAATTGAATTTTAGTCCATGATATTACGGACACGTATGTATGGGAAAAGTTCACATTCGGATACCAGCACCAAATTTTAGTATGTTAATAAATATGTCATTCTGTATCCAAAACTGTCGGGAGACACCCTCTCAAAGGTCAAGGTCACCAGTAATGACATCCTCAAAATGGCTGCTGCCTAATTTCGAAAAGCGCTTATTTGTTCCTCAACCGCCCAACGTACACCATTGTGTGTGGTATCAATTGAAAGGTTATTAAATATGCTCTAACTTTGTCTTTTTGTGTTATAGCGAACATCTAAAAATAAAAAAATATCGTTGAAAGAATAAAAATATTTTTTTACTCTTTTCGTACAATGTACATTTCATCAGGAAACAAGCGGTATTAGAAAAAAATACTGTACTATATAAATGTAGCCAAACTATTATCCTAAAATAAACAGTTTAAATCATCGAAATCGGTTGAAAATAAACAAAGTTATGTCATATTCTATATTCCGCGGCAAACGCCATACACCTGCCATCCGCCCGCCCGCCAGTTCGAAAATGTAAATTGCACCCAAACTATGCGATTGATTTAGGCCGTGGTCTCCTATTTTATGCTGTACGCGGCGTCTGACGTTAGCGTCAACGTTCAATTCCGCTCCTATCGACGTCTGAATGCAACGTACAGCGTCTGCGGTCAATACGTTCGCCGCAGAGAAGGGCGTAACTTAACAGCAGATCCGACTGCATCACTATTTTTCCCAACGTTTATGCATATAAATATTGTTTTTATGATTCTTTTCATTTTTATCATACAGTGCATTGAAAGATTTATTAAATTCTATGAATAACTCGTATTTTTCTTTATTAAACTTCGACATTTTGTTTGACGCGAGAGACGACGCGTTCACGCTGCAATGGTTCGAAAAGACTAGAAACGCGGCGCGCAGCTTTTGATAGCCGCGTGCGACGTCAAGACGTCAACGTCGACATGTGAAAGAGACCACAACAGTACATACGTATAGTGAGCATTCAGACGCAGCGTACGACGTGACGAGACGCCGCGTACGGCGTGAAATAGGAGACCACAGCCTTATACTGATAAGATATGAACTAAAAGCCAATGAATTATACAAATACAAGTTATTTTAAAAATACTGTTGTTATTAAAATAAAATACATAATTTAAGAAAAAAACAAATGAAAAAACATAGGTACTTAGATCAAGGTAGAAAAAAAGTATCAAATTAATAATAATAACTTCTAACTATCAATGAAAGAATATTATGTGTATACATATTTCAAGGTTTATTCTGAACAGTAAATTCTGCAGTAAGTTCCTTCACATACACAAAGAAGAGTGCAATTTAAAACGTTTTTTACGCATACGCTAACGTGGACAGGGCACAAGTTCTTTACAACTTGCACTTGCATCAGGAATAGTTTTCCACAATGGAACTGGAATATAGACAAATACTTTCTCTTCTTTTTTCCAGCTCCAATCGCAGGGATCAATTTTCTTGTGGATAAGGCAAGGCACTTCGTCCATATCTTCGTTTGTTTGTAGAATAGTCCGCTTTAGATGTTGAGTCAGTTTCAGTGCATCTTTTGTTGGTGAGATGCTTTCAATACTCAATACTCAATCATTTATTGCTTCCACACAGTTTACAAGGTATTATGTGAACATAAAGTTTTTACCGTTATTCAGTTCCGCCTTGCTGTAATTAATTGTTATATCATTTGTAGTCTCTCTGGACATTCGTCATCCAAGTGGTGGACGGTCTTCCTCTTTCCCTCTTTCCAGTAGCCATGGACAGATAGTTTATAACGACATGACTGTCCGGTCGGCGAAGGACGTGACCTTACCATCTTAGCTTATTTTTACAATCTTGAAACTAACCCTTACATTACATAAGTGACGAACGCAGTCCTTGAGCGTGTCTCCGCCTGTCTATCATAGCATACGATGTATGTGATAGAGTTTTGAGTAAACTGAAAGAAATAGAAGCGGAGAGAGAGTGGAAAGAGGAAACCACTTCTAGGCAAGCTAAAATGACGTGAGGAGTACCCGATACTTTATGAAGTTGGAAAAAAATTACTTGAGGATGTTGATCAGAATTATTTCGAGAAACAACACCCTCAACAGGCATCTTAAGGTGATGGGAATAAGTAATTAAGCAGCCTGTCCACATTACGGGAGAGACGAAACTAGTCAGCATGTTCTGGTAGAATACATTATGTACGCAGCGGCATTATGTGTTTGGCAGGGATAGGTTGCAGGAGAAAGAACTCATGGACGTGTCGACGTCCATGAGTTCTTCCCTGGGGTCGCCCAGGGATATTCTACGGTTCTGCAAAAATACAAGGAGGCTAGAAGAAAATAATGGAGTAACGCAGCCGTGACATTAACCTACAGCCCCAGCAACGGGAAAGGGATGAATGAGCATACCAGATACTCGACAGCCCGCTCGATTCCGGCCAAAACATAACATGCGATGAGAAGCAATCAGAGACATATCAGCAATGAACGGATCGCATAAGAAATTAATCAAACTTACAGGCAAAGTCTCTTCAAACAAGCTAACGATCTTATCATCGTGTATCGAGAGCATGTAAATCCTTTCCAGGGCAAGCAACTCCAAACATCAAAGTTTCCGTCCCTCTAAAAAAACCCTCGCCCTCATGGATGGTGGTTATTTGTTTCAGCGGCGGCTGTGTGTAAAATAATATTCTGGCATAGGCTTGTTCGCGTGAAGACGAGAGCATAGTCACGGAGGAAGAAGTGAGGACTTTACTTACCTTTATATGCACAGATTACAGTTGTCATTCCAACGGAATATTCATTAACCTACTAATTATTAAAATTAGTAATTTGCTCGTTATTCTTACTACTGCTAACTATGAATTATTAGTTGAAACAATTCTGCTGTTACGAACTGATGTAAGATTTCCGTGCTCAGTATCGTGCTTTATATTGTTAGCTTGTGTGAACAAACTTTGCCTATAGGTAAGTTTGATTATTTTTTTATGCGATCCGTCCATTGCTGAAATATTTGGGATTGCTTCTAATCGCATACTTCGTTTGCTACGATGGGCAGGAGGAGTCGCACTCACGGCCAGAGTTCACAACAAGCATGTAAAGAGGAGTTTCAAGGTTGTAAAAATAAGCTAAGATGGTAAGGTCACGTCCTTCGCCGACCGGACAGTCATGTCGTGATAAACTATCTGTCCATGGCTACTGGAAAGAGGAAGGCCGTCCACCACTTGGATGACGAATGTCCAGAGATACTACAAATGATATAACAATTAATTATAGCAAGGCGGAATGTTCCTTAATTTATGATCTCACCAACTAAAGATGCACTGAAACTGACTCAACATCTGAAGCGGACCATTCTACAAACAAACGAAGATATGGACGAAGTGCCTTGCTTTATCCACAAGAAAATTGATCCCTGCGATTGGAGCTGGAAAAAAGCAGAGAAAGTATTTATCTATATTACAGTTCCATTGTGGAAAACGATTCCTGATGCAAGTGCAAGTTGTAAAGAACTTGTGCCCTGTCCACGTTGGCGTATGCGTAAAAAACGTTTTAAATTGCACTCTTCTTTGTGTATGTGAAGGAACTTGCTCCAGAATTTACTGTTCAGAATAAAACGTTAAATAAATACAAATATTCTTTTATTGATAGTTAGAAGTTATTATTATTCATTTGTGTCGGAGATATGAGTTACTAAATCTAGAAAACGATAAGCAATGTTTTGCTTGGAGTGGTCTTTGCTTGGTCCATGCAGGTTTGCAGGTAGATGATACCAACCTATGAACAGGTGGCTGGTGACCTGACAGTATAAAAGGTCACTACTGCAGTGTTCATCAATTCATTCCCGTGTTAGACATAGAACGATTCACTCTTGTCTTGTTATGTGAAGGGTTTACATTCTTATGAAGGAAGTTATTTCTATGGAGTATGCATCTATGCATGGACGCAAGCTTAGAACTCTCCATTCGTTTTCTACTACTGCGTAGATGCGTGGATACAAGATTCTGAGTGCTGTTGGTGGCGAGTAACGAGAAGCTAGGAGGCAGATAACTGGAATCTTACCCCTCTTAGCTCGGCTGTCATTAGGGTTCCCGATATCAGCAAGTGGGATAAAGGATTCAGACTTGCCCACAACGAGTGCTAAGCGTACTGGTATTGTACCACATGTAAACGGTAAGGTTTAAAATCGACAACAGTTGGTAAGGTAATGATTGTTCACTATGTTTGCAGTTAAGTTTGATTTCAGTTGTGATTTAGAAAACTGCTTTGTTCTTTTTTTTGTGATTACTGTTGTAAGAAAACGTGTGGGTAGGTATCCTACCCTATTGAAAAAAAAAAAAGAAATAAAAACAGTAATTCTAGTGATTTCAAAGTATATCATGACCCATACTTATTACTTACTTAGTTGTGAAATACTAGCAGTACCAAAATATGGGCAGGTAGCCCTTTGTTTTGTTTTGTTTTCGAGTCTACCAAAAATTAATTTGTGATAGTGATAAACATTTTCAATCCATGCCTTGTGTTAAAAGTTTTCTATGCGTGTGAAATTACCGTTACAGATGTTCAACTTCAAGATCAACAAGCTCACTGTCATAGTAGTCTACAGTTTCATCCATGATGAATATGCTGTGACGATGAAACGAGCGCAATTTCTTGCGATACCTATGTCCAAGAAATTAAGAATTGAAGACTCCAACTCTATGGTTATTTTGGAGCAACGGAAAATAAAGGACAGGTTTCTTTCCAATTGTTTTAATGAAAAATTAGAAGCAGTAGTTTAAAGAACTAACGGTTGACATTTCTGTTTGTAACGTTAAGTTTTTGTGTTCTTAATACGTTTTATTATTTGCGAGATTAATTTGATTATAGTAAAGTGAAGCACAATCTTATCTTGATGTCGAGTATAAGATGAGGTCAGTGTCTAACCTCAAACTTTAGGTACTTAGTGTTATGATTAGGTCTAGCATTCCAATTATCTCAACATCTGTTCAAAACTGCTTATAGTCTACTTGAAAAAAAAAAGGAAATCAGTCGGCTTTGAATATACTTTGTTTTTGTGATAAAAATGATATCGTACAATTTAATGATTACAGTTCAACATGGTGAGTCAGAACGAGCTGCCGGCCTGCAAGTTGTTGATGTCATGCCCGGTGGCGTAGCAGGTGTCGTTACTGCCTACCGTGAACACCTGGTGCAGCACGTGGTGTGGACACGTTGTTAATCCGCTGAGCAGTTCACATTTTTGTTGGGCTATTTGAGGTCTGAGCTAATTGGTGAAACTAATGTTGTTTTGTAGCCATCGAGGGTTTATTCCCTTTCGATTATTTAGAGTTAAAAAAAATGGAGGAAGAAATGCAAAATTGAAACTAAATTAGACATCAATGTTACAGTTACGCAAGTTTAAAATAAACAAGTTTTATTAAACGCATTGAGATCGGTTATAATAATTTCTGAAAGGTCATGATGAAGGTCATGATGAAGGTCACGATGAAGGTCACGGTGAAGGTCATGATGAAGGTCACGGTGAAGGTCACGGTGAAGGTCATGGTGAAGGTCATGGTGAAGGTCATGGTGAAGGTCATGGTGAAGGTCATGATGGTGGTCATGATGGTGGTCATGATGATGATCATGACGACTGTCATGATGATGGTGATGATAATAATTTCTTATTATTTGGGCTGTCAATAGTTTCAGTTTGACTTCTTTAGTTCAATTAAAATTGTAAGTTTTATTGAAATTAATCAATTAGTTTGCAATCGTGGAATGAAACTTTTTACATTTTGTTGGGTTCAGTTTTCTCAGACTACATACACCATTTATCATTCGTAGTCGTAGGTGTAAAATCGGATCTATTTTTCCGTCTCAGTGCGGCCACGATTGTGAGTGGCGTTCGTTTGGTTTAATGGTGTATGTGGTCAAGGCGTTTAGATTGTGCGACAGCCATGTAGGTGGTTGTTAAGACTCAGTTGCTGGGTGTAGCATCTGGAGTATTGTAACTGCTGTGAGTACTGCAACCCATTTGTTGGTTTGTTGAAGTGTTTCATTTGACTATTGTAGAACTGTGTCGGTTACTGGCTAGTAAAGTAGTAAGCAGGGATCGGAACCGGTTTTTTAGAAAAACCTCGATATAGCTAAATATTTTAAAATGTTTTACGCTCTTTATGTAGTATTCAACATTTTATGTAATTATTAGCATCATATTTTTCAATTACTCCATTAACAAAAAATATACAAACCGAAGAACGAAAAAGAACGGAATTCGAACCGTTCTTTTGTATGGAGCAAAAACCGTTATCCGATCCCTGGTAGTAAGTACATAGTTAGACTGACTAGTCTATTTCGAATGTTAATGAAGTTGATTTTAATTCCCTGGGTTGATTAAACGAGTACCTTAAGAAAATATGATTCTGAATTGCGGCATTAAAATCATCTATTAACTACTTTAAATGCGGAAAGGGTAATTTTTAAATTTAATGAGTTCTAATCATCAGTCATGTGAGCTTTCAATGGACCGAGAGCAAGTCCGAGGGATTGAGCGTGATCGAATAATCGTATCGGAAGTTCCGGAGCATGTAAAAGGTGCACGTGGACTGCTTTTTATGTGCAGTATACTCTTTGCGAGGAGTAGCACTTACGCGGCTGAGATGGTTAACTTCTGATAGGTTATTGGATCCTAACAATCCGATGGACTGAAATGAAATCGGATGGTTATAATGTAACCTGGTTGAGTAATTTACGTTTTTGTTTGAGTCGAGAGGTTGACTAATTTGAATCATTCATTAATTGAGATCATTTTGGTAATGCCACAAAATAAGTTATTGTTGTTAAACGGGATGAGGTGACTATGTCACAATGTGAGTTTCCGATAGACATAAACGTGACTTGTGTTTCCTTAATTTTGATTTTACTGGTAACTGAAACTGAGCTGGTGGCACTATCAAAATTGTCTAACAAATTGAAGTTCATAAATGATTGAATACAGATAACATTTTGTTGTTAATGAAAATGCTAGAAAGCCAAGTACCACGTGAAGTAGATGAAGATTGTTGTGGCATGAAGGATGAGGTTCTCAGTTCGGTTGGTCGACCGTACCAGAGGCTTGATCGTAGCCGTAGCCCGTTAGAAGTCGGTGTCTACCTTTGAGTAGTCCGTGGGTACGCGGTGCGCGATAAGCTCTGGCGGAGGTCGGGTCTTGTAGAGACCGTAGAGTCATAGGGTTGACTCGGCGATCCCTTGGGGATGCGCGTAGTGTGGTTATGTGATAACCAATAGGCCA
Organism: Thaumatotibia leucotreta; assembly: GCA_025490895.1. Classification (NCBI taxonomy): domain Eukaryota; kingdom Metazoa; phylum Arthropoda; class Insecta; order Lepidoptera; family Tortricidae; genus Thaumatotibia; species Thaumatotibia leucotreta. The sequence goes on from JALPQI010006277.1 coordinate 34,974, forward strand.
CGAATGAGAGACCTGCTTCCGAAAGTTTGCCGTCATGTGTTTTACGTAAAAGGTGGCTATGAAAGCCAGATGGTACTTGTCTGGTCTTGCATTTAAATTGGTGATAATGAATTGACTTTAAGTGATCCTAAATTCAGTGGCAAAGAATAAAATTATTTTCCTTGAGTTGAGTTGATTTTACGTAGACAGATAATTTGGTCAGGAGTAACCGAGTGGTGACAAAGATTACTGATGTACGTGTTTGTTTCAGATACAAGCGAGGACGCTTGTCTTGTCAGTATGGCCGTGTCGGAGATATGAGTTACTAAATCTAGAAAACGATAAGCAATGTTTTGCTTGGAGTGGTCTTTGCTTGGTCCATGTAGGTTTGCAGGTAGATGATACCAACCTATGAACAGGTGGCTGGTGACCTGACAGTATAAAAGGTCACTACTGCAGTGTTCATCAATTCATTCCCGTGTTAGACATAGAACGATTCACTCTTGTCTTGTTATGTGAAGGGTTTACATTCTTATGAAGGAAGTTATTTCTATGGAGTATGCATCTATGCATGGACGCAAGCTTAGAACTCTCCATTCGTTTTCTACTACTGCGTAGATGCGTGGATACAAGATTCTGAGTGCTGTTGGTGGCGAGTAACGAGAAGCTAGGAGGCAGATAACTGGAATCTTACCCCTCTTAGCTCGGCTGTCATTAGAGTTCCCGATAATTTGTTACCTTTTTTCTACCTTACTTTTTTTTTAATTTGGTTTTTTCTTAAATTATGTATTTTATTTTGATAACAACAGTATTTTTAAATAACTTGTATTTGTATAATTAATTGGCTTTTAGTTCATATCATATCAGTATAAATCAATCGCATAGTTTGGGTGCAATTTACATTTTCGAACTGGCGGGCGGGCGGATGGCAGGTGTATGGCGTTTGCCGTGGAATATAGAAAATGACATAACTTTGTTTATTTTCAACCGATTTCGATGATTTAAACTGTTTATTTTAGGATAATAGTTTAGCTACATTTATGTAGTTCAGTATTTTTTTCTAATACCGCTTGTTTCCTGATGAAATGTACATTGTACGAAAAGAGTAAAAAAATATTTTTATTCTTTCAACGATATTTTTTTTTATTTTTAGATGTTCGCTATAACACAAAAAGACAAAGTTAGAGCATATTTAATAACCTTTCAATTGATACCACACACAATGGTGTACGTTGGGCGGTTGAGGAACACATAAGCGCTTTTTGAAATTAGGCACTAGGCATTTTGATGACGTCATTACTGTGACCTTGACCTTTGAGAGAGTGTCTTCCGGCAGTTTTGGATACAGAATGACATATTTAACAACATACTAAAATTTGGTGCTGGTATCCGAATGTGAACTTTTTTTCCGTAATATAATGGACTTTCGAGTGCAGTCCCTTTCATTTTTGAGATTTAATTTTCATATAAGAAAAAATACATCCAAATTATGGGCCATGATCATTCATCTTAGCTAATTGATCCAGTAAATGTTGTACATTAATTATCTGTCGCCCTGTAATTGGACTATTTACATGACTAGTACCTTTCTCTATAATAAATTCATGCTCTTCCTCTGGCAACTCCTGGTTCCTATAATAATTATTTTATGTTGAAATTAAAATTTATTGTCACCCTACTAATGGTTTAGTCTGAAAAGTTTAATACCTCTTTTCAAACTATCAGCCATAGAAACTTAAAACATAAATGAGCAATAACCACTCATTAATTTTTGCGATAGACTCTATTCCTATGTAAAATAAGAGCTATGCATGGCTGATAGTTTGAAAAGAGGTATTAAACTTTTCAGACTAAACCATTAGTAGGGTGACAATAAATTTTAATTAAAGTTTAATTTCAACATAAAAATTTGTTATGCTAAAAAAAAACTTGGTTCCACTTAAGTACTACATAAACGTGACCGCCATCGATTACTGAATTAGGAAAATGGGTTCCTGTTCACCGATTAAATTCCACCGTGTATTATTAGTCAGCCTTCTCCGTAGCCTACTTAGTAGTGAATGTGCTTACGATGCTGGAGGATCCGGGTTCAAATCCCAGCGAGGGCATTAAATATTTGAGTATTTATTATCAGTATTATCACAACTCGAACTTATTCGAAAAAGGATTGATTATCTCTAATCCAAGCCGAATCTAGGAAATTTCATATAACATTAAAGACTCTAAATATGGCTAGGAATACAACATTAAAATATGTCACAACTCGCGATGCTCGCGAGCAGCCTGTACTCGTATGTACTGATCTATTATACAGGGCGTCCCACGGCGATGCCACATGGAGGGAAAGTACCTTAAATATCATAGATAGCATATTTTACTGAAAGAAGATTCCTTTTATGTTTAAAACTGAATAAAACAGCATTAATTTTTTTTTTAAAAACAATTGTATGGAAAAAAAATATCGCGACGTCGGAGAAAAAATACCTTAATTATTGTAAAGGAACATCTTACTGAAAGAAGACATTATTTCGATTTACAAAAACAAGTTGAATTGCATTTTGAATTATTTCATGGTTAAACCGGGAATCGAACCCGCTTATGTATGATATCACATAGCTAAAATTCATTGGCCGTGTGGTGACGGCAGTAAGAATACATTTGTCACCACCCCAACTCCTCCTGCGGGTGTCGTAAGAGTCGACTAAGGGATTGAAGTGTCACTGACCATTATTTGATAAAAGATTGATGATGGGCAGCAGCGTCATCATAGTGGAAACATTACTGCGATCGCCAATCCGCTTGCCCAGCGTGGCGATTATAGGCATTTGCCTCCTAATGCGTCCACACGCGTAATTAAAAGGAGAGGCCTAAGTCCAGCAGTAGACTATCATAGGCTGATGATGATGATATGATGATAAAATTCATAAATCCTGAACTATTATAGATAGTCTTCTAGAAAGGTTCAAAATGGCGTTAAAATCCAAAAATCAAAAAAAAACACATACCGACTTTTGTAGCTGTGCCTACGTTATGTACATACGTATGCTTACAAATATTGCAACGATTAATTGAACCAGATCTTGGTGGGCCGATTGTAGTGAGAGGAGAAGTATGCTTACTTAACTTCGATAACAATACAATAGATGAACCTGACCTGATGAAGAATTGAAAGGGCCAATTGAGCTGAAGTTTAGTATGCCTTTGGTGACAAAACTACTATAAGGTGCATCAGTGCGGGTTTGATGAGGAGTTGGAGGATGATCATAATATACTGTATGAGTATTACACCTTATTGTAGTTTTGTTCGGTTGATTCTTAGAAATCGAAAAAGAAAGCTGTGTCCTTACACATTGTCTGAGGCGGTTTCATTTGCCAGAGGAATTCCGTTGCCTAGGTTTGCCTCATTTAATGGGGTAGACTCGTTGACTGTGTTTCATTAGTAGTATCGCTTACTCTAAAACAATAAATCGTCCATTAACTCTTATAATTCATTAAAAAAAATAATAGGGCGTTTTAAAGTCACCATAGCCAAAATGACAAGAGCGGAAACCTTATAGATTCGTCATCGTCTGTCACAGACGATTTACTCTAAATCTGTAAGTACTACTAGAGTAGGAGATCTGGCTGTGGTCATAATAATTCCGCCAAAGACCAAATACATTTTTTTTAGTTCATCTTCCGTGTTTTTTTAACATACTATAAGAGTAGAGAAAAATCTAAGTAGAATTTTGTTGATCTTGAATAGAAACGTGAAAAGAATTTCCACCCTGTATGTGCGTGTACAATAGATAAGTGCGAGAAAATTGTCATATTTGACAAAAAAAATTGATCCCAATCGATCCAGTTAATGTTCCAAGACCTGAGCAACGCAAGCTTTCTTAGTTCATATGAATCGCACAAAGACTCAGGTGATGATTAACAGAGCACAAAATGTAGGGTTGAAGTAGACGGGCAGACGATACATTATGTCGATGAGTATATCTACTTGGGCCAGCTAGTCTCTTTCAGCAACAGGCAGGACAAGGAAGTTGAACGCCGTATTCAAAATGCCGGGAAGAGCTACTGGTCCATGACAGAGCTAATGAAGGGCGACCTTCCAATATAATGTCACTGAAGCGCAATAAATTAGTCGACATGTGTAACCTGCCGTCCTAACCTCATCATCATCATCATCATCATATCAGCCGAAAGACGTCCACTGCTGAACATAGGCCTCTCCCAAAGATCGCCACAATGACCGGTCCTGCGCCACCCGCATCCAGCGGACTCCTGCGACCTTCACCAGGTCATCAGTCCACCTTGTGGGGGGCCTACCCACGCTACGCCTTCCGGTACGTGGCCGCCACTCAAGAACCTTCCCGCCCCAACGGCCATCGGTTCTACGCGCAATGTGCCCCGCCCACTGCCACTTCAGTTTAGCGATTCGGAGAGCTATTTCGGTTACTTTGGTTCTGCTGCGGATGGTCTCATTTTTAATCCGATCACGCAGAGATCCTAGCATAGCCCTCTCCATTGCCCTTTGGGTGACTTTGAGCCTTCTTATGAGGCCCATTGTAAGCGGCCACGTTTCAGTACCGTATGTCATCACTGGCAACACACACTGATCAAAGACTTTCGTCTTCAAACACTGCGGAATATTGGACGAAAATATGTGTCGTAGCTTCCCGAACGCTGCCCAACCGAGTCGGATTCGACGATTGACCTCTTTCTCGAAGTTGGACCTACCTAACTGGATAGTTTGTCCTAGGTATATATATTCGTCTACAACTTCGAGTGTAAAGTCTCCGATTATTACGGGAGTTGGTGCTACATGGGAATTTGAATGATTTTCGTCTTATCCATGTTCATTTTAAGACCAACTCGCTCGGAGGCTTTACTGAGGTCAACGAGCATAGTACTTAAGTCCTCCAAGGTCTCAGCCAAGACTACTATATCGTCAGCGAATCGAAGGTGAGTGAGGCACTCGCCGTTTACGTTGATACCCAGCCTTCTCCAGTCCAGAGTCTTAAAGACATCCTCCAGTGCAGCGGTAAACAGCTTAGGGGAGATGACATCTCCCTGCCTAACTCCCCGCTGCAGCAGAATAGGCTTCGAGCTCTGGTCTTGGAGTCGGACTGACAGAGTTGGAGTGACACACTTGTGGCGCTCTCGTACAAACACTTCAACACCTCGATATAGCGGTAGTCGACTTGGCACCGTTGGAGAGACTGTAGTACAGCCCAGGTTTCGGTCGAATCGAAGGCTTTCTTGTAGTCCACAAACGCTAAACAGAGGGGCAGGTTATATTCTTCGGTCTTCTGTATAACCTGGCGAAGCGTATGGATGTGGTCTACGGTACTAAAGCCTCTTCGGAAACCGGCTTGTTCGGGAGGCTGGAAGTCATCAAGCCTGTGTGCAAGACGATTCGTAATGACTCTTGAAAACAGCTTATAGACATGGCTCAGAAGTGATATGGGTCGGTAGTTCTTCAATAAAGCGTTGTCACATTTTTTGAAGAACAGTACCACCACACCTCTGTTCCATGCCTTTGGCGTTCTCCCTTCCAGTAAGGTAAGACGGAATTGAACAACTTCTGAAGGGCCGTCCTAACCTACGATGCTCAAACATGGTCACTCACCTAAAGTCATAAGTCCAAATGAAAGTCTGCCAGGCTAAAGTGGGATTGGGCCGGCCACGTCTACCGTCTACCGCATGCATCCAGAAAGCTGGCTATTACAGCCAGCAAGTGGATGCCGCAAACTAGGCAGGGACGAGGCAGGCCCAGGCGGAGATGGCGGGACGACCTGGACGCCTTCGCCAACAATTGGCCAGAGTTGGCACCGAATCGGGAGCTGTGGAGATCTGAGGGAATGGCCTTTGCCCAGCAGATGAACACTCCTACAGGCTTGAAAAAAAAAATCGATCCTGTTTCTGTAACAGTAATTCCCTCGGTTCACCAAGGAGCAGTTCATGACAGCCTTCGTTACCCTTCTGCCACTGACGACGACGACTGCCACTGGTCTGGTGACGTGATAAGATTAAATCTTGTTATCCACATTGTAACGGCGACATTGCAATGCACTGGTATCTACTAGACGTCACATCAGCGGCAGAGGGTTATTCATAACATTTATAACAAATTGCACAAATGGCCAATCGTAAATAGGTGCCGCTAACAAGCTTCGTAGTCTTTATCAGTAGTCTTACTTTTTACTTTTTGATTGATAATTAATCATGGGTGGGTTAATAAAAAATATATAAATATACTTGCATATTTATATACTCGTATTTGAGGTATCTCATCAATCCTGTGTGGATCACATCTTTAGAACTTAATATTCACAGAAATGGATGTTATTCAGAGTGTCGTAGCCATTGCACAAAGCCAAAATGACATATCAGTTAGGGCCCGGCCACATGACCACGGTACGGCGTCGTAAACGTAAAACGGCGCGGCGTAGGGGTATTGCACGTTATCGCACCGTGCGAAAATACGACGCGGCGTCGTGCAGTTTAACGGTGCTGCACCGGGCAAATCCACGTTATCGCGCCGTGCGAAAATACGACGCGGCGTCGTGCAGTTTAACGGTGCTGCATCGGGCAAACACACGTTGTCGCGCCGCGCACCGGCGCCTGCAGATTAACGTTGCGGTGCCGTGTTGAGTAGATGCATCCAAGTTTTGTCTTTTCTTTGCATGTGTTGTTTTCAAACCGTGGAAAATGACTTGGCAGACCTCCTTCCACGCACTAGTTTTTCAAAATGTATCTTCGTAATCGTCAATTGTTTTGTCCCAGAGGACTGAACGTCTACCAAAGAAATCAACAAATCGGCATCTATACAGGGTGGTCCAAACCTTGACGTCAAAAAAATTTTTTTAGGTTCCCTACGTCATGGGCTATCTGAATATACCCCATGTATGTTAGCCGATTTTTTGTAGTTTTCGAGTTATGAATTTTTGAAATTTTTTTTTTGAGAAATTCTGTAATGAAGAAATTTATTGATAAAAAAAAACTATTGGGTTTTTTTAAATATTTTCTTTTTGTCAAAGTATTACTACAAATAAAGCATTTACTGACAAAAAAATTAGCGTCCTCACTTTGATACAAGTAGGATAAAAAATACCAAATTCAAAATTTTACGATAAAAATGCATCAAAATAGCATTAATGTACGTAAATAAAAAAAATAAAACACATCCCAAGGATTTTTGGTAATGTAAAGACTGCCCTAGACCTTAAACCTTCGTTAAATCAAAAAAAAAGTGATACTTAATAATGAGGATTTTTCGGAGTTGTCGGTCAAATAAACTTAAAAAAAACTTAAAATTTTAAAGTGGTAAAAAATGACTTGAGTAACTACACAAATTGAGTTTTCGTGGTATTTTCTGTCTTTGTTTATTGATAAGAACAACAAAACAGACGAAATTTCACTTTATTTTTAAATCAAAAATGTAGAAGTTTTTTTTAAGTTTATTTGACCGACTACTCCGAAAAATCCCCATTATTAAGTATCACTTTTTATTTGCTTTTACGAAGGTTTAAGGTTAGGGCAGTCTTTACATTACCAAAAATCCTTGGGACATGTTTTATTTTTTTTTATTTACGTACATTAATGCTATTTTGATGCGTTTTTGGCGTAAAATTTTGAATTTGGTATTTTTTTATCCTACTTGTATCAAAGTGAGGACGCTAATTTTTTTGTCAGTAAATGCTTTATTTGTAGTAATATTTTTACAAAAAGAAACTAGTTAAAAAACCCAACAGTTTTTTTTTATTAATAAATTTCTTCATTCCAGAATTTCTCAAAAAAATTTTTTCAAAAATTCATAACTCGAAAACTACAAAAAATCGGCTAACATACATGGGGTATATTCTGATAGCTCATGACGTGAGGAATCTAAAAAAAATTTTTTGACGTCAAGGTTTGGACCACCCTGTATATCCTCAACCATCTTTGAAAAAAGTGTAATTATTAGTGATCGTTATCAACGTGCACTTTCCGTGGCAATGGCTATGATTGACAGAAAAAGTAACAAATATGAATATGCTGTTTTGTTCTATAACTCGTACGTACCCACAAAAAAATAGTACTCTCCTTCGGAAACATACAAACTTTATCCTACTTTATTAAAGAAAAAAATTAATGTCATTAATTTATGACATATAACAGTACTACAAATGACATTTTGCAAAGTCTTTATTTTAATCAAAATGAATATTCTAGTAACTATTTCAAGTGGAGTACAGGGTGGAAATGAGTATACGGACAGACTTTACCAACGCATTTTTGATGTCAAAAATGTTATGAACATACCTGGGATAACTCGGAGCATTTTTACGAAAGTGATGTAGCAAAATATTTTATCGACTAAAAATATATCGATGTTACTGTAAATGACAACATCAAAATGTTATTCGGCATAAATAAATATTAGGTATTTACTCTTCAATTCAAATAAAAAATAAGTTTAAACGGGCAGTTACGCGTTTATTTTAAATTAGTTTTCAAAATATACAATTAATATTAAAATATCAATATTTAAATTGTCATTTTGATTAAAATGACATCTGCATACAAGAGGCCCGATATTAGATTTGACATCGAACCTCTGTACTGTAATCGATAATGTTGAATAAGCACATATTTTATTATAATTATATCGACATCTTTTTAATCGATATCAAATCCCTATAACTTGCCCCCAGTTATCCCAGGTATGGTTATGAAACATTTATTATGTCATTTTCGGACAAAAAAAGTTTGATTTTTTATTTTTTTTTGTGATTTTTTTAATTTTTTATACATGATTAATAATAAATTGTAAGGAAAGAATTTATTTTAAATATTTTTTTTTTCTTAGGTTAAAATTTTCTGATACTTTTTGTCATTTTCTCTAACTTTCGTCAGTAAGTATGTCAAGATAAAAACTATTAGCGTAAGAATTTTAATCGTGCAGGCATTTATCAGTGACTTATTATGAAAATAGTTTTTTTTTTAAACATGACTGTCATTATCTCTTAAATTAAGCTGACTCCAGAAAAGTTCATATGACATTATAGTCTCAAAATGTGGTCAGGAATACACCTTTCCAGTTTGTCGGGTTACTCACTAACCACCCTGTATAATGGATTTTTCAATTTGACGTGAACGTTTGACAGCCAAATCTGTTTGATACATTTTAGTCGTTTACTGGTTTAATCAGTGTAATTTGAATAAGTGATTAAAATCGGTGTAGGTAATTATTATTTATTATAATTAAAATGACTATAATTTCTGAAAGGAACGTCACAATCCTTTTAGCACCAAGTTTCTTTCTCAGTTTACTCAGTTAGTAAACACCAGTGATCGTTATCAACGTGCGGCAACTGCGGTATTGGTGGCAAAATATGGTTGACAGAAAAATCAAATACACAGGTATTTTATAGATTATTTAAATTTCATAAATTATAGTCATTTTAATTATAATAAATAACTACCTACACCGAAATTAATTTTTTTTCCTTACAATTTATTATTAAATTGGTATAAAAAAATCACAAATAAGAATTAAAAAAACAAACTTTTTTGTCCGAAAATGACATATGTCTCATAATATTTTTTACTTCTTTTGAAATCAAAAATGTATTGGTAAAGTCTGTCCGAATACCCATTCCCACCCTGTATAACACTGATCTTACTCCACTTGAAATAGTTACTAGAATATTCATTTTGATTAAATTCGATCGAAATTCGATCTCTGGTCATAAATTAATGACATTAAAATTTTTCTTTAATAAAGTAGGATAAAGTTTGTATGTGTCCTAACAAGAGTAGGTACTTTTTTTTAGGGTACGAGTAATAGAACAAAATAGCATTTTCATATTTGTTACTTTTTCTGTCAACCGTAGTGCCACGGAAAGTGCACGTTGATAACGATCACTAGTAATTACACTTTTTTCAAAGATGGTTGAGGATATAGATGCCGATATGTTGATTTCTTTGGTAGAAGAACGTTCAGTCCTCTGCGACAAAACAATTGACGATTACAAAGATACGTTTTTAAAAACTAGAGCGTGGAAGGAGGTCGGCTGCCCTACGCAGAAATCAAGTATCTGTGTTTTGTCAAATTTTACAGGAGAGCGAAAAAACGATTTTTATTTACTTTTCTTGATTACATGTTTACTAATTAAATGATAGGATTTAAAGTAGCGGTGTTTTATTAAGAAAGATATACTTTATAGAGTACTATAATTTTTTTTTTCAAAATTATGAGTACAATCATTTTAAAATGCGATAAAAGGTTTCTGCTTAGAATGAGATCAAATAATTTTAAAGCTTTTCTACAAGAAAACAAGTATCTGTATGTATCTGAGTGCTCAGGTAGGCTTCTTCTTGATAAGTTTATAACACAAGCATGTTTTATACTAAATTTTAGATGCGTATAATGTAGTGTATATCATGCTTATGCAAAATATATTGTTTTAATATTAATGTAGTGGGTATTGGAGTATTCCACGGAAAAGAAGCTCCTGGTCTGTTTGAATGCAAGTTGTTTTAGAATTCATAGATATATTCGTTTTTATGGAACAAAGTATTCCTGTTTCCAAAATACTTAACAATTTACATCAATTACTTAAATTATAGGATACTACTTAAAGGTTTAACAAAAAAAAACTTCGAACCCGACATTCTGTGGAAAATATCTGGACGCACGCGTGGAAGATATTAAAATTAAAATGGCTAGTTATAACTTATTTTGTTTAATTAATCAACTAATTAACATACTATATATATGCATATATATTATTCACACATCTGTTCTAACTACTTCACCTTCTTCTATTAAATCTGGCGATTGTGTATTTTCTTGTAACTTCGTCCAAAATAGTTGCCGATTATTTGGCATCAAGGGCACTAACTTTTCCAAAATTTCCTTTTTTTTTGCTGTTTTTACACCTCTGCCGCATGAGTTTTTTTTTGGTAATTCGTTGACTTTGTATTTTCTCTGTAAGAAATCCACTTCTTTATATTCCTTGTTAAAATTATTTTTATAAAATGCACTCCTATAACCGTTTTTAAAACAAAATTCAACCACGTTTTTCAATAAAATTTCTTGTAAACTGTCATTTTTATTATTTTTCACAACATTTCTTTTTTTTTTATTCCAATCAAATATGTCTCCTTCCGTCACTTCTATTACACTTACATTTTTGCGACTAGTACTAACACACGTTTTAAAGTCTTCAAAATCATATATATATTTTTGTTTTCTTATATTTTTTTCAATGTTTCCATGTACTCCGTCAGCTGTCATGTGTGTATGTCCTTTAGTGAGGTATTTAATAGTTATCGAGTCAATTCCCAAAGTGTTCACAATCGTGACAAGAGCTGTAAAAATATACCAGTTTTTATTTTGCGAGGTACAGTTATCGGCCCAAAATACAAAATGTTTTACATCTCTCTCCGATATTATTAGTTTGTAAATGGCATCAATAATATTTTTAGCATATCTTCCCGATGTCGCTTCATGCCAGAGAATACATTTAGCAGGCGTTGATGAATCGTTTTTCTTTAAACCTGCAAATGTAAGATTAAAAACCACCAAGCGACTAGTGAAAAAACAATCTTTCACGTCTGGTATGATTGGTATCAGTAAAGATTTTTCAAGGTCCATAGAATAAATTTTTGTATCATGCTGCGATTCTTTTTCAGCGTCCTCTTTATACTTTATATGGGCCTGTTCTGCTTTATTTTTATGAACAACTATGTGACACATTTTTTTTAGAGATAAAACAGTCTTTGTTGTTTTAGCTTTATTCCTGTCATTTTCAAACATCTCGCAATCGAAGCACTTGTCGTTCTGAGGCCTGTGAAGAGATATATTCATTTCCTTTAAAGTTCTACGGTATATTTCTAAACAGCATTTAGAATTGGGATATTGTGCAATGTAAGATTTATGAAGCTGTATAAGTGTAATATCTTGGTTGAGATACCTTGTCAACGGAGAATTATGCCTTCGGTAATGAGCTACACAAGGTTTGTAGAGCATAACATGCTGTTTTATTAATTCGGTATCGATTTTTTGTTTTTTATTGCTCCCTCGCTTATCGAATATATTTAAGGGGGAATTCTCAATCTTTTTGGACACAGTTGTAATAATGGAGTCATTTTTGAACCCCAATGTATTTAAAAAAAACATCTTGCATACTCGAATAGAATGACCATGTGGATTTTCCAAAAAGAAAAACCTGGTGTTTTTTCTCTGACTTACACCCTCAGTAGTTTGCTTAGAAACAGGCTGTAGATGTATGTTGCGTGCTAACCACTGTAAGCGGACATCTTTAGGTGAGCGCCAATAATCTTCCCAAATTTTTTTTCGATCTGATACTGAAAACTGAGAACAGTTACGGCTACAGCTTTTCTGGCATATACTCAAATTAATTGGATAGGTTTTTTTATTTTTCTCATGCTTTTCATCAGTTGTCAGTCTAGGAAATTTAATAACAGATTTTCGTTTTTTTATATTCTTACTGTTTGCTTTTCGACGAAATATTGCTTACATCAGTCTTGGAACTATCCGGTGTCTCCGGTATAACGACACGCAGACGATCCTGATTGTTATCAATAATCATTGAAGAGCTATTTGACGCACTACCAATCTCTTGTCTTCCGGATACACAATCAGATTCATGCATGCTTGGAATCACGGGTTGGCTGGTGTCCAGGAGACCATAACAATCATTTTCGGGAAGCATTGGCATTAATTCCGTTAATCTGTGTTCTAAGTTTCCATCACTGCTGTTCTCGACGAAGCTGTCATCGTTTTCATGAATTAAGGAATTAGGATTTCCATTGAACACATCTAAATATTTCATTTCATCAAAATCCCGTAAACTATCAGAATTACGAAATAATGACGCGTTTAACTCCAAAACCTCCTCTGCTGGTAAGAATAGTTCCTCCTCAGGTTGCTCAAATCCCGTTCTGAAAATAAATATTTATATTTCATAACTTATTTATTAAGCTTAATAACCTTATCTTATTACTCTTTCAAATAATATTTTTACTCATATTTTTTCTTATGTTTAGGTAGTTTTAACTTTCTGTCTAGTAGGTATATTATGAAACTCTGATCTTAATTACAAGATATATTTCTAAAAGATTATATTACTTTATTTATTAATAAATGATCATTACGCTATTAGACCAAACAATATTACAAAATATCGTCTACTTTGTATCTACGTTAAATAATTAACATTATTAAGTAATTCCTGCGATTTTATATAAGAAATAAAAATTTGGTACAGTTCATTCTTATGGTGAAGCACTTTAAACCGCATCATTATGTATGTATAACAATTATATTTACAAAGAAAATGGTGTATTATTTACACTTTATCGTATCCAATCGGTTATTTAAATCAACATAATTAAAAGATAGGTATAGGTACAAACTACTTACCCCTTGTTATTATTTTGTAAGCACATAGAAACTATATGCTTTGCCCTATGACGAGCATTTGAATCGTTCCAGTCTCTGCGTCTTTTCATTATAAATAATTTATATGGCTAATAGGAAAACACTTCACTTAACAATCTAGCTTAAATAACACTTCACATATATGTATACGATCTGCGACTGACAAACATATGAATAAACAGGTAAACAGAATGATACTTGAATTAAAAAGGTAGTTAATAAATATCAACGGCAATTTCTACCCTAAACTATAATAAATGTAAACATTAGGTTATGGTATCTCAATAATATGTAAATTTCTACGCTGAAGTCAAGTAACTTCGCGATTTATATAATATTTCTAAGCTGAAGTCAAGTAACTTAGCAATCTATTTGAATTTCAAGTATCTTTCGAAAGATACTTGATTTCAAGATAGAATTAGGGTATATACTTGACTTTAGCGTAGAATATCTCGTTAAAAAAAGATACTTGAATTTTTAAAAGTCCTGTATTTAGAAAAATATACATTAAAAAAATACAAAAAAACACTGAAAAATGTATTTTCAAACAGGGAGTCGAATGATGTAAAAAAACGTTTTTTGGTAAATTTCGAGATACTTGATTTCTGCGTAGGGCAGCCGAGGTCCGCCAAGTCATTTTTCCAGGGTTTGAAAACAACACGAGCAAAGAAAAGACAAAACTTGGATGCAGATGCATCCAAGTTTTGTCTTTTGTCGTTTGAGTAGATACTCAACACGGGTACCGCAACGTTTTTCGCACGGTGCGATAACGTGCAATACCCCGACGCGGCGCCGTTTTATGTTTACGACGCCGCACCGTGGTCATGTGGCCCCCTTAGGGTATTAGAAACCAGTGACGTAGCCGCTACAAGAAAATTCCTTTTTTTCACTTTATATCAACCTGTAGGTATATTAGCAGCCCCGAAGGTAATAAAAAACCGGCCAAAAGCATGTCGGGCCATGATAGGGTTCCGTAGTTTTGCGGATGTCTATGAAAATATTGACTTTAGAAAAAACTTTGTTTGAGGACTTTTATTTTTTTCAAAGACCTATTCAACGATATTCCACACTATGGGACTACAGCAAATAAAAAATCATTCACACTTCACCAGTTAGGGAGGTACCTAAACAAAAAAAAAATTATTTTCTAATTTTTTCTACCACTTTGTCGGCATGATTAATATGTATATCTGTATCAAATAGCAGATTTCTAATATTAATGGCCACTGAGCTATGCTGCGGACAGACAGACGGACAGAGCGAAACTATAAAGGTTCCTAGTTTACTACGAAACCCTAAGAAGTTAGAATAGTATGAAACCTCTTTCAAAGAGTAGCTTATTTATTTAAAAAGACGTCATCATATCAATAGCATTAGCAGCCCCTGAGGTAATAAAACACCAGACAATAGCATGTCGGGCCATGCTTGGGTTCCGTAGTTTTTCGGATATCTCCGAAAAGATTGACCTTAGAATATTACTTTGGTTGAAGACCATTATTTTTTTTTCAAAAAACCTATTCAACGATAATCCACACTATTGGGTTACAGCAAATAAAAAAAAACATTCACACTTCACCAGTAGGGGAAATACCCAAAAAAAATGTTTTTTAAATTTTTTTCTACCACTACCATGGTATGACTCATATGTATATCTGTACCAAATTGCAGATTTCTAATATTAATGGCCACTGAGCTATGCTGCGGACAGACAGATGGACAGACGGACAGAGCGCAACTATAAGGGGTTCCTAGTATATTACGGAACCCTAAGAAGTTAGAATAGTATGAAACCTCTTTTAAAGAGTAGCTTATTTATTTCAAAAGACGTCTTCATATCAATAGCATTAGCCGTATAACACCAGCCAATAGCATGTCGGACCATGCTTGGGTTCCGTAGTTCTTCCGATATCTCCGAAAAGATTGACTTTAGAAAAATATTTTGGTTGAAGACCCTTATTACTTTTTCAAAGACCTATTCAACGATATTTCACACTATAGGATTACAGCAAATAAAAAAATCATTCACACTTCACCAGTTGGGGAGGTACCCCCATAAAAATGTTTTTTCTAATTTTTTCTACCACTACCACGGCATGATTAATATGTATATCTGTACCAAATTGCAGATTTCTAATATAAATGGCCACTGAGATATGCTGCGGACAGACAGACGGACAGACGGAGAGAGCGAAACTATAAGGGTTCCTAGTTTACTACGAAACCCTAAGAAGTTAGAATAGTATGAAACCTCTTTCAAAGAGTAGATTATTTATTTAAAAAGACGTCATCATATCAATAGCATTAGCAGCCCCTGAGGTAATAAAACACCAGACAATAGCATGTCGGGCCATGCTTGGGTTCCGTAGTTCTTCGGATATCTCCGAAAAGATTGTCTTTAGAAAAATATTTTGGTTGAAGTCCCTTATTACTTTTTCAAAGACCTATTCAACGATATTTCACACTATAGGATTACAGCAAATAAAAAAATCATTCAAACTTCACCAGTTGGGGAGGTACCCCATAAAAATGTTTTTTCTAATTTTTTCTACCACTACCACGGCATGATTAATATGTATATCTGTACCAAATTGCAGATTTCTAATATAAATGGCCACTGAGATATGCTGCGGACAGACAGACGGACAGACGGAGAGAGCGAAACTGTAAGGGTTCCTAGTTTACTACGAAACCCTAAGAAGTTAGAATAGTATGAAACCTCTTTTAAAGAGTAGCTTATTTATTTAAAAAGACGTCATCATATCAATAGCATTAGCAGCCCCTGAGGTAATAAAACACCAGACAATA
>JALPQI010006278.1:0-51847 GCA_025490895.1 Thaumatotibia leucotreta
TAAATGACGTACTGACATTTCTATTACTCCCTAGGGAATTTCACTTTTCTATTACTCCCGCTACGCGCGCAAGCAATGGCGCGCTTAGACAGCAAGTGTGATGAAAAACAATTTAAACGGATGATATCGCAGGTATAATAAATAAATTTAACTACATCCTGACGAAAATATACTAAGAAAGTAAAATTGAAAAAATATATTGAACAAAATGAAAATCGAATTTCCTATACTCAATTCAATAGTTTCAATTTAGTTCATTTGTATTTTTCAATTTATCATCACATCACATCATCAGTCACTGCTAGACATAGGTCTCTCGTATTAACTATAAGTTTAGTCGCACTAGGAGTGAAATGCTTAATCGCCACGCTGGGCATATTGGCGATCGCAGTTGTGTATCCACTATGATGACGCTGCTGCCCTTCATCAATCTCCTATTCATATAAACGAATGGTCAGCGACACTTCAATCCCTTAGTCGACTCTTACGACACCCAAGGGAAGAGTTGGAATGATAACAAATGTATTCATACGGCCACTTCAGCCGGCAGTTTAAAGCATTGTTATAAGTAAAAGGGGAGTAAAAGGGCGAATATAGGTTCCGGGACCTGTTTTGAATTAGTCGTGTCATGGCCGCCCATGTGTCAACAGCTTGTCAGGAGCCAAAATCTCTGGAACCGATATTGGCTTAAAAGCGAGAATCATGCCGTGTTGTGCCTTTTTTCACTGCTTTAACAGCTCCAAACATAAAAACAAAACTCACGGAATCACTTTTCATGCGTAAGTACTGTTTATAATTTGATAATATATTTTTTAGGCAAATACTATTTTAAATGATTCTTGTTTTTGAGTGAGAGAAACAGATATATATCTAATACCTAAGAGAGTAACACGTTCATCGTCACGCCATAACGTCAGCAAATAAATCCTGATCAACATGTATTTTAATTTCTGCGCTCCTAATTATTTAAAACGAATGTAACGAAGTTAAGTCTATGTTACAATTATTTACTTTATACATAAAATTAATGACTAAATTAAAATAGGTACATTATTAAATTAAATATACATTTTCTTAGGTATTTTTTGAAACTCGCCATGGATTTATTTTTTGATTCTCGCACGTTTGATTATTTGCACATGAACATGACGTTTTTGTGTAATGCTTAGATACTTATGAATGTGTTAATGTATTTTTCCGTAAAGAATACTATTTCCTTCTTTTTTACTAGTGGGGCAAAGTTATTTGACCTCCTGTTTTACCATCATTCTTAACATTAGCTGGGGCCTAAACCACAAAACTTTACAAGCGTACAATTCTATACAATTGTCAACTTTTTATATGGGAATTTATACAATTTTGTAGAATTGTACGCTTGTAAAGTTTTGTGGGATAGGCCACGGTATATTGACTTTTATCGATAGTTATGAGTAGTAAATATTTGGTACTTACATTTGAATATTTGATAATAATAATACCTCGTAGCCAGTATTATACGGTCGGCTCTAATAATATGTATACGATTTTGATCCTTATGGCATACGTTTATAACATACGTTCCGAAATGTATACATATTATTAGACGTGACTGTACACCAGCAGCTTGCTCTTCAATACGGCCTTGTGGACGTCGAAGTGCCATACTATAAGTACACAGCTGCACCAGTTTTCGAAAATGGTCGTGCCACGCTTTACTGGGATCGTCCTATCGTCACGGACAGGACTATTGTAGCCAATAAGCCTGATATCGTGCTGGTAGATCGATCGCAGCGCCGGGCTGTGCTCGTCGACGTCACCATCCCCCATGATGAGAATCTCGTGAAGGCTGAGAAGGACAAGTCCAGTAAGTATCTAGACTTGGCCCACGAGATAACCGCCATGTGGGATGTCGACTCGACGATCATAGTCCCGATAGTCGTTACAGCGAACGGTTTAATAGTGAACAGTCTCGACCAACATCTTAGAGTCTCTCGCTAGATGGCTGGATCAAGGATCAGATGCAGAAGGCGGTAATCCTGGACACGGCGCGGATAGTCCGTCGGTTTCTCTCCCTGCGACCTTAACCACCGGCAGCTTGGGCCCGCCCCGTTGCCGGCGGCATCCTAGATTAGGTTTTTATAATGTGTTTATATTTTGTATTGTTTTTGTACGTTGTATTGTATTTTATTTTTATAACCGTATTATAACAACTTAGCCTAAGAAAATATTTGAATAAAGGAGATAATAATAATATTCGTTCATATAAATAATTACACCATATTCACTACTAAACCATCTTTCATTTAATTCTGTTTCATCATGAAATGACACGTTACTACTGTTACTGTTACTAGTATTGTTATTGACTTTGTTTTCCGACGCTACCGAACAAAGCGTAAATGGCGTAATTCCGATGATGCAACAGGCGTCGTAGTTGGTCCAGTATAAGTGAGACCCGAATGACCGTTGTAAATGTATGCAATCAGAGGTCAGCCCTTTAAATTGGCAATATCTAATCCCAAAACTCGGTAAGCGATGTACCAGGAGTAGCGGGATTGTTAGAAAAATTAAGATTAGAAAGAATATGGAGGGAATGTCTTGCTTGCACTAAAATCTAATTGCTATGTATATCTCTGTTGCTCCATGTGTATTGCGCAAAATATGGGGGTTTCGTTTGCACAACCACATAATTCGTATTATTTTATCTCTATTACGCATTGTGCACATAAACATTACAGTAGTGTGTAGTATTTGCAACGGTGTGGGTACGGGTATGGCTTGCCGTGTTGACAAACTATGATCTTCACTCATCTACCCCTTTTACTTATATCAATGGTTTAAAGGCGGTCTTAACTTCTTAAGGTTCAATCAATCTAATTTATTTGAAAAAGATGATAAGAGTTAGACGAGGGCAAACAACAGTTACCAATAATTATTTTATGTGTTCTCATACTAATTAAGGAGATTCAAGTGTTCATATATCTATCTAGAAGCCTAAGCCAGACATATGGACGCTTAACTTTTATTAATTAACCGTTTCAGAGCGGATGACACGCCAGGCGTGTCATGAGTGTTTTTAACGAATGGCGTATGACACGATAGGCGTGTCATCATATTCTATGGCGTAAGGCACGCTTGGCGTATCATGAAAAAAATTGTTCGCCGCCATGCCATAGATAAAAGTTTTTGAAAATGGAATACGCAACGAATCAGTTAATATAAAACACACAAAAGGATTGGTAACTGTTATTACAGTCTTGTGGATTTACCCATGAGATGATGATGGGTATAGTTTAGTTATGAGTACATTTTGTTGTCCTAAAAATAGAACGTTAGCCTTACAAAGTTAAGATATTATATGTATTCAAGAAATAAAAACTATGAATACGGATATACTCGCGTATATTAACTAACTTTAACTTCATTTCGACGTTAATAAGATGAGATTCTTATTTTGATGGAGGTAGATCTATCAAATTTCCTCCATTGTCACTCATTCGCAGACCACGAACCCTGTAAAGTGTTCGAAACGTCGGAATGAAATTATAGTACATTATTGCAGACGCCGGGAAAGATGGGCTTACCGGCTGAGTAGGTATGGACAGTGATACGAAGCCGGTAAGCCCGTTTCACGGCGAGGCATGTATAGTGCTTTTCTCAAACATATGCAATGAAATAAAAAATACGACAATCAAAAAAACAGAATTTAGCTGTTTAGCCTGTTCATGAAAACCGACGCCATGTTTTAAAAAAATATTACTTACCGGCCTAGGCCGTTAAATTCGTATGAAAATCCTTTACTATTATCTCGAGGTCATCCGCCTGCAACGTCATACTTTAAAGCCTATTATGAGTATTATGACGAACATAATGACAACATTTCATTACATGTTTGAGAAAAAGTTAGTTAATATACGCGAGTTTATCCGTTTTCATAGTTTTATTTCATGTGTAATCCTCGCGGTAACCGAAGTAAATATTATATTATTCAAGATGTCGTCAAGTAACTCACCGTTAATGACAGAATATATCTCGGTGTTGGAGCGTACTCGCATGATGATGACGAGAGCCGGTAACCTCTCCACGGGGATACTGCGTATTGTCATGCTGGCGACGGGCCCAAGGGCATTCGCCACGGAGTTTAGTAACCTGCAAACAGCAATATTTTCGTAAAGAAGACGAGGGCTGCTTACGTGCCTCGTGTTAGCTTGGCAATCCAGCGAGGAAATACTGCCAGGTCGTTTTAGATTTTATTTTAGATTTTATCTAGTTTTAGTGTAGTTATACTTTTAAAATGTTATTTTGTATGTAACTAAGGCTTGTTCACGAAATAAAGTAGCCATTGCTGTATAATTCTTTTTTTTTGTATTTTATTTTGTAAAGAAGGGCTCTTTGCCTATCTTCTCGGACGCTGTGATCGATATTTATATCAATTTCTCCATAATTATGGACTTTTATTTAAACTTTTGGATTTAAGTAGCGTTTCTTCTTATTTTACCATTATGAGTGATTTAGTTTCCCTATAGGTCTCAACTAAACTAAAATACCGGTACTATAATAAAGTGTGAATCTCGTGTCTACATTTTTTATTAACTATTTCAAGTCGAACATTGTTGAAATCGTCTCTGAAGTTCGCACTTTTTTGGGCCTGAACTTTTGCATTAAGCATTATCTGAAGTTATTTTGATTTTGACGACTTTTCAGCGAATGCTTTTGGATATTGGATTCTTGAACATAAAACAGAAGAAGTACAGTCCCATGGCTGTTAGAACTACATGGGACTATTGTGTAACAGTAGAGACTGATTTTACGATGGCTACTTTATTTCGTGAACAAGCTTTATAGGTTGTTTATCAATAAGTAAAAGAAGATCCGTTCGTGCCGCGCAGTCGTTGCAGTGAGGCGGGCTCCGTGTTTGATAATAGAGAACTAGGCTGTCTGAAACATATCGCACTAATAGGGCTCGGAACCGGTTCCAAAAATAGAGGTTAATATCGGTTTTACTTTGAACTGTCATAAAGAGAGGGAACGATTTAAGAACTTTGTTCTAACTTAAATAAAATTGTTTATTTGACAAGTGAAACTGAGAGCTTCGAGAACTTGTCCGATCTTTAATAAATGCATGGTTAGTGACACTTCAATCCCTTAGTCGACTTACGCCACCCACGGGAAGATTTGGGGTGGTGACAAATGTATTCTTACTGCCGTCATCACACGGCTGTTTACATATCTTTATTCATATAAATTTCTGTTGTTTACATAAATATATTATTGTTGTTGTTGGGATCTGTGAGGTCCCAGCCGTATAACAAGAAGTTGAATGTGCAGAACTGTTTTGCAACCGAGCAGTTGAGCGCAGAATACGTTCGCCAGCATTAATAATTCGTGGCACATATAGAAAGCTGTTTATTCATCAACTGTTAACTAAGAAAATAACAATGATGAAAAATCATTCAAAGGCTTCCACTCAGCTTTGTGTCAAGGCATCTCTTGGATTGTTGTTGTATTCTGGCCATTTTTCCGCTACGCGACATCAAACGTGCCTATTTTGCGTGGTCCCAACGCTGGCCTAGTACTTGCTGGGAACTTCACATACACCCTTGAATTTATTCGCAGGTGCATCCAGGTTTCCTCACGGTGTTTTCCTTCACCGCACGTACTTGTGAATTTCAAACGATATTTCGTACATGAGTTTTTGAAAAACTCATTGAGGATCGAACTCACGACCGCTGCGTAGCAGCCGTGTGTTTTACCGCTAGGCCACAAGCGCTTTTTTTCATCTCTTGGATTTCTTGATGCTGGCCTTCCATGGAAGCCCTAATACTATAGGTACTAAACTAAAATACCGGTACTACAATAAAGTGTGAATCTCGTGTCTACATTTTTTATTAACTATTTCAAGTCGAACATTGTTGAAATCGTCTCTGAAGGTCGCACTTTTTTGGGCCCTTTTGCATTAAGCATTATCTGAAGTTATTTTGATTTTGACGACTTTTCAGCGAATGCTTTTGGATATTGGATTCTTAAACATAAAACAGAAGAATGAATTTACAGTCCCATGGCTGTTAGAACTACATGGGACTATTGTGTAACAGTAGAGACTGATTTTACGATGGCTACTTTATTTCGTGAACAAGCTTTATAGGTTGTTTATCAATAAATAAAAGAAGGTCCGTTCGTGCCGCGCAGTCGTTGCGGTGAGGTGGGCTCCGTGCTTGATAATAGAGAACTAGGCTGTCTGAAACATATCGCACTAACAGGGCTCGGAAACGATACGAAAAATAGAGGTTAACATCGGTTTTACTTTGAACTGTCATAAAGCGAGGGAACGATTTAAGAACTTTGTTCTAAATGAAATAAAATTGTTTATTTGACAAGTGAAACTGAGAGCTTCGAGAACTTGTCCGATCTTTAATAAACGCATGGTTAGTGACACTTCAATCCCTTACTCGACTTACGCTGTCCACGGGAAGATTTGGGGTGACAAATGTATTCTTACTGCCTTCATCACACGGCTGTTTACATATCTTTATTCATATAAATTTCTGTTGTTATGTAAACAACAAACATATTGTTGTTGTTAGGATCCGTGAGATCCCAGCCGTATAACACGAAGTTGTGGTTTCGCCAGCATTAATAATTCGTGGCACATATAGAAAGCTGTTTATTCATCAACTTAGTACATAACAAAACTGTTACTAAGAAAATAACATTGATGAAAAATCATTCAAAGGCTTCCACTCAGCGTTGTGTCAAGGCATCTCTTGGATTGTTGTTGTATTCCGGCCATTTTTCCGCAACGCGACATCAAACGTGCCAATTTTGCGTGGTCCCAACGCTGGCCTAGTACTTGCTGGGGACTTCACATACGCCCTTGTATTTCTTCGCAGGTGCATGCAGGTTTCCTCACGATGTTTTCCTTCACCGCACGTCGCACGTACTTGTGAATTTCAAACGATATTTCGTACATGAGTTTTTGAAAAACTCATTGAGGATCGAACTCACGACCGCTGCGTAGCAGCCGTGCGTTTTACCGCTAGGCCAAAAGCGCTTTTTTTCATCTCTTGGATTTCTTGACGCTGGCTTTTCGTTGAAGCCCTAATACTAGAAATTTAACTTACATATTGTTGTTGTTGGGATCCGTGAGATCCCAGCCGTATAACACGAAGTTGTGGTTGAGCGTGTGCAGAACTGTTTCGCAACCGAGCAGTTGTGCGCAGAATACGTTCGCCAGCACTGATTGTTCGTGGTGCAGATATACGCCTAGGAGTTTCCGCTGTAAAAAAAAAGAGTTAACTTTTAGTGTTAAATTGTATGCATTCACTAGTAACAATCCCAGAAGTGTCCATTATGATAACGTTGCTGTCGACGTACAGTCAAGGAAATTGATTCGCGTACCGTCTTAAGTCTAAATTGTTGATGTCAACCGAGAACACTAAGGGTTATCTTTATTTGCAATACTAACATGACGTTTGTGCCGAGTAGTATGTTTACGAGCATTTCCGAATACACGTCAGTTTGAATGGTCTTTTCACTTGAATATTGATGTCAAAAACGACGAATTATATAAATAAGAATGTGGCGGTAAATTAATCATCAATCCATCACGGTGACTTTGGACATAGACGTACTGAAAGCAGTGACCATAACCAATTGCAGGTCTACCAACCTGACCTGACGTAACGGATAACTCCGATTGGTTAAATCGAACATCAACGAAGTGTGTAAGGTTCAGGTAGCCAACATGATAAAAATGTGACTTCCATGACACATATCATCGTAAATACTACAGTGCCATAAACATAGTTTAGTGTTGCCAGTGGTTGCTAGAACTGCAGCGGCAATAGCGACGCCGTCACTGGGTCAGAAAAGTTTGTGGTGCTATAATTAAAAAGGTTGCAGTAACTCACCGACAGACGTCTGTGGAATGATTACAAAGAAAAATGTGAGATAGGTGTCAAACTTGCAACAGACAGGGATAGAAATATAAGTTCCTCCTTTATTATATATTGTGATAATGATAAGTTCCTGAAATGAATGTTTCTGCAACTTGTCCATCAAAATAAATTTCACAATAAAAAAAAAGTTTTTTGCTTAAAATGTTTAATATCTAGTATAAGCACCATAACAATCAGAGACAGCTTGTAGTCGGGCCGGCATCGACTCTACTATCCGACTACAAATATCTGATCCACGCAACGCCTCCCATACTTCGTGGCAGTGTCGTTCTAGGGCTTGCTTTGTCCTTTCTTGGCCATTTTCCCACATTTGCACCATAATACCCCATATGTTCTCAATGGGGTTTAAATCGGGTGATTTGCTTGGCCAATTAATTTCAATTATTTCAGGATGTTGACGAAACCAATTTTTAGTGACCCTTGCCTTATGAATTGGACAATTGTCGTGAACAAAGTGTATATTTGGAACTTCTTCCTGGGGATAAACGTTTCGCACAGTGGGAACCATGATTGTATCCATTGTTTCTACATAATCTATGGAATTGGCTCGCGAAGGTATCTGGGCAAGCTCGCCGACCCCCGCAGAAGATATCCAACCCCACATATTGACACTTATACGCCCTGACGCCCGGTTTGGAACAACATGATCTTCTGAATACCGCGTCCTGTCATATCTCCACAAACTCAATCGTCCGTCTTGTGATGAACGAAGGGATTTTTCATCTGTAAATATAACAGTGCTCCAATCAAAATGTCTGTAACGGCGTGCAAATTCAGCTCTTGCTATCTTGTTGGCATCAGTCAATGCTACTTTTTTCGCATGTCGCCTGTGGTGAATGCCGATACCGTGAAGATAATTTCGCACTGTGCGTAAGCAAACTTCAAATCGATCAGCAAAATATTTGGTTGGCGTGAAAGGATGTTCTTCATAACGTTGCCGCATTTCAATAACTTGTTCAGGCGTCAGACGCCGTGAACCGTGATTAAAACGTCGGCGATCTTCTGTATGGCCTTCTTCTCCATATCGAGTGATCCATAGTCTCACTGTTGTTCTAGACATATTTAATAACCGAGCTATATCTCGAATGCCGTGGCCCAGCTCATGCAATGTAATTATTTCACTTCTTCGTTCCGCGTAGTTTATTCGATGCATTTTTAGTTTTATTAGTTTGACTTTTGATTATGTCACCAATTTGACATTGCCAAAAAATATTTTTATAGTTAAATCGTAAAACTATAAATAGGTTAAGGTTATATTAACTAGACAAAACTGTTTGACATAGCAAAACAAATCGAATGATGTTTATATAAGGTTGAGGTTTGCATAACTATAACCCGATCATGTGTCATTTTACTTACGTAAACCAGTTTCATTCGCTTAAAGGAATATAAACCTTAAAGTAATCCTTTGTTTCAAGCAATAAATCATCCAGACGGTACGCGAATCAATTTCCTTGACTGTACCTACAGAAAGAGTTGGTGTGGTGGCAAATGAAATTCGTGTAAAATAAATGCAGATAACTTACCAACTTAAACTTACCTACCAATAATATCAAATTCTAATTTTGATTTTGATTGATTCTAATTGTGTTGCGGTAAAATAATAATTTATCATTAAATTAATATTGTTGAATTTGTTTATACATTAACAGTAAAAAATCTAAGGGGAAGATTTTAATTTTTGGGTTCTTTTATGTTTTTCATGTTAAAGATATTTCGCAAGTTTTTTTCTCATTATATCTAACGCCAACCAATTGCTATGTCAAGATGAAAACTCAGCGTAATTTTTTTTTATCGTGCATGTATTTTTCAGTGAGTTTCGATGAAAATTGTTTTTTGTCAAACATATCATTATCTCTGAAACTAAGCCGTATCCAGAAAAGTTTATATGACATTTGTCGGTATATTAATCTCCAGTGTGTATATTATGCTCACCTCACGCGCGGGTTTGAGACAGGACTCCTTGATGGCGTCCTGTAGTGTGCCCTCGAAGAATTGCGGCGTGTTGGGCCCGTATAGCATTGAAAATGTCGGAAAAAAACAAAATGTTTTTTTCGGGAATGTATGAAAACTTCGATTTTTTCCGTTTTTTTCGGGTTTTTTCAGAAACAATCAATGTCACTGTCACTCCTTGCTATCTGTTTCAATTGACTTTTCATCTGTGACATTGTGTTCTCCTGGTATAAGTGAAAATTAGACCTAATTTACATTGGTTTAGAGTTGAAAATTAAAGTGGAAAATTTCATTGTTTTTTTCGAAAAAATCAGGAAAAAAACGAGCTTTTTGGAAAGAAACGGGATTTAATCCGGAAATTTTCAACGCTAGGCCCGTAGCGCGCGCGGAATCGCTCTGCGAACTCGATACAGCCGAGGGCTTCGTCTTCCACGTGTTCTGACACTGTGGCGACAGAATTATATATGGTCGCAGCAGAGACCTTACCTCACGCGCTGGTTTGAGACAGGACTCCTTGATGGCGTCCTGTAGTGTGCCCTCGAAGAATTGCGGCGTGTTGGGCCCGTATAGCGTTGAAAATGTCGGAAAAAAACAAAATGTTTTTTTCGGGAATGTATGAAAACTTCGTTTTTTTCGGATTTTTTCAGAAACAACCAATGTCACTGTCACTGTCACTCCTTGCTATCTGTTTCAATTGACTTTTCATCTGTGACATTGTGTTCTCCTGGTATAAGTGAAAATTAGACCTAATTTACATTGATTTAGAGTTGAAAATTAAAGTGGAAAATTTCATTGTTTTTTTCGAAAAAATCAGGAAAAAAACGAGCTGTTTGTAAAGAAACGGGATTTAATCCGGAAATTTTCAACGCTAGGCCCGTAGCGCGCGCGGAATCGCTCTGCGAACTCGATACAGCCGAGGGCTTCGTCTTCCACGTGTTCTGACACTGTGGCGACAGAATTATATATGGTCGCAGCAGAGACCTTACCTCACGCGCGGGTTTGAGACAGGACTCCTTGATGGCGTCCTGTAGTGTGCCCTCGAAGAATTGCGGAGTGTTGGGCCCGTAGCGCGCGCGGAATCGCTCCGCGAACTCGATGCAGCCGAGGGCTTCGTCTCCCACGTGTTCTGACACTGTGGCGACAGAATTATATATGGTCGCAGCAGAGACCTTACCTCACGCGCGGGTTTGAGACAGGACTCCTTGATGGCGTCCTGTAGTGTGCCCTCGAAGAATTGCGGAGTGTTGGGCCCGTAGCGCGCGCGGAATCGCTCCGCGAACTCGATGCAGCCGAGGGCTTCGTCTTCCACGTGTTCTGACACTGTGGCGACAGAATTATATATGGTCGCAGCAGAGACCTTACCTCACGCGCTGGTTTGAGACAGGACTCCTTGATGGCGTCCTGTAGTGTGCCCTCGAAGAATTGCGGAGTGTTGGGCCCGTAGCGCGCGCGGAATCGCTCCGCGAACTCGATGCAGCCGAGGGCTTCGTCTTCGACGTGTTCTGACACTGTGGCGACAGAATTATATATGGTCGCAGCAGAGACCTTACCTCACGCGCGGGTTTGAGACAGGACTCCTTGATGGCGTCCTGTAGTATGCCCTCGAAGAATTGCGGCGTGTTGGGCCCGTAGCGCCCGCGGAATAGTGTTGAAAATGTCGGAAAAAATCAAATTGTTTTTTTCGGGAATGTATGAAAATTTCGTTTTTAGGGTTCCGTAGCCAAAATGGCAAAAACGGAACCCTTATAGATTCGTCATGTCCGTCTGTCCGTCTGTCCGTCTGTCACAGCCAATTTACTCGGAAACTATAAATGCTACAGTAACGAAATTTGGTAAGGATATGTGTTGTATGAACCGCTACAGGAATGTGATACTAAATTGTAAAAAAAACCATTGGGGTGGGGGCCCTCCATACATGTAACTGAGGGATAGAATTTTTTTTTAGTTGTACATAAGCGTGTGGGGTATTAATAGAAAGGTCTTTGAAAATGATGTGAAGGTTTATACATCACATTTTTATTTAAGCAAATCGTTTTCGAGATATCAGGTCTCAAAGTCTGAAAAATGTGTCCCCCCCCCCTCTATTTTTTAAACTGCGCAATATAAAATTCTGAAAAAAATATATGTTATGCACATTAATAAACTCTATCAACGATTTTTGGTTTGATAAAATTATCTCCTATAGTTTTTGAGGTAGGTTGATTTAACTGTATTTTTTTTAATAATAAATTGATAATGGTACGGAACCCTTTGTGCGCGAGTCCGACTCGCACTTGGCCGGTTTTTTTCCGTTTTTTTCGGGTTTTTACAGAAATAATCAATGTCACTGTCACTGTCACTCCTTGCCATCTGTTTCAATTGATTTGTCCTCGGTGACATCGCGTTCTCCTGGTATAAGTGAAAATTAGACCTAATTTACATTGGTTTAGAGTTGAAAATTAAAGTGGAAAATTTCATTGTTTTTTTCGAAAAAATCAGGAAAAAAAAACGAGCTTTTTGGAAAGAAACGGGATTTAATCCGGAAATTTTCAACGCTAGGCCCGTAGCGCGCGCGGAATCGCTCCGCGAACTCGATACAGCCGAGGGCTTCGTCTTCCACGTGTTCCACTGTGGCGACAGAATTATATATGGTCGCAGCAGAGACCTTACCTCACGCGCGGGTTTGAGACAGGACTCCTTGATGGCGTCCTGTAGTGTGCCCTCGAAGAATTGCGGAGTGTTGGGCCCGTAGCGCGCGCGGAATCGCTCCGCGAACTCGATGCAGCCGAGGGCTTCGTCTTCCACGTGTTCTGACACTGTGGCGACAGAATTATATATGGTCGCAGCAGAGACCTTACCTCACGCGCTGGTTTGAGACAGGACTCCTTGATGGCGTCCTGTAGTGTGCCCTCGAAGAATTGCGGAGTGTTGGGCCCGTAGCGCGCGCGGAACCGCTCCGCGAACTCGATGCAGCCGAGGGCTTCGTCTTCCACGTGTTCCACTGTGGCGACAGAATTATATATGGTCGCAGCAGAGACCTTACCTCACGCGCAGGTTTGAGACAGGACTCCTTGATGGCGTCCTGTAGTGTGCCCTCGAAGAATTGCGGAGTGTTGGGCCCGTAGCGCGCGCGGAACCGCTCCGCGAACTCGATGCAGCCGAGGGCTTCGTCTTCCACGTGTTCTGACACTGTGGCGACAGAATTATATATGGTCGCAGCAGAGAATTACTTACCTCACGTGCGGGTTTGAGACAGGACTCCTTGATGGCGTCCTGTAGTGTGCCCTCGAAGAATTGCGGAGTGTTGGGCCCGTAGCGCGCGCGGAACCGCTCCGCGAACTCGATGCAGCCGAGGGCTTCGTCTTCCACGTGCTCCGACACTGTCAGGAAATATACAACATTAATAAATAATAAATAAATATCTTGGGACATCTTACACAAATCTTCTTAGTCTCACGGTAAGCTCAATTAAGGCTTGTGATGTGGCCGATGTGGGTACCAAGTGTATATATAACACAATAATCACATTATAGATACATATAGGTACTTAAATACATAGACAGCCACGACCAAGGAACAACTATTTGTGATAAATAAATACACAAATATTCCCCCGGAACCTCCAGCTTCGTAGGCAGGGTCACTACCAACTAGGCTACGGAGGCTGACAACATTACGATACAAGTGCGAAAAAAATGAAGTTCAAAACGAGTGAAGATAAATTAAAGCATGACCGAAAGGAGTGCTTTAAATCGACACGAGTTACGAATTTCCTTTTCCCATGTGTATCGTAATGTACTTTTATGACAAGCACAGTAGACAAAGACAATTATCAAATAAACAGAACGACAGCTTGCCACAAAAGGGTCACAACTCGGCATGTAGCTGGCAGTCAGCGCTGTTCTTCCGTTGTGACCTAAGTATACACTGGCCGACGAGGCGGCCACGCTAGTGTATAAAATATATAGTATAAGTATATAATAAACAGACAATAAACACACAATAACAAAAACACCATACAAAACAACTAAAAATTACAACTAGAAAAAGTATGAAACTATCAACGCGTTTCAGTCAGCGCTGGTCTTCCGTAGCAACCATCAGAGGATCGGATCACAGGTGCGTGACAATAAAACTAGTTGATTTAAATATTGATCAACACATATCTAAAGCAACTTTTTGGCACCAAAAAAAGCGGACATATAATCCAAAAACCATTCAATCATTTAAACGGGAACTGGAAAAAATTAACTGGGGCGCACATATTTCTCCATATCAAACTGTAAATGATAACTATGATTCTCTTAACAGGAAACTAATTGAAATCCTAGACAAATGTATCCCAAAAAGACGTGTAATAATAAAACCAAGACATTCAAATATTTGGC
This sequence comes from Thaumatotibia leucotreta, assembly GCA_025490895.1. NCBI lineage: Eukaryota > Metazoa > Arthropoda > Insecta > Lepidoptera > Tortricidae > Thaumatotibia > Thaumatotibia leucotreta. The sequence goes on from JALPQI010006278.1 coordinate 14,258, forward strand.
TCACTCGAGGTATCAAAATATCATGTAGGCATAAGCGCATGTTACGAACCCATGTTACAACATCTAGCAATCAAATATTAAATCATCACTATAAGTCCTATGAGAAAACTCTAAAGAAGGCTATTATAACATCTAAAAAACTACAATATATTAAAAAGATGAATAAGGCACCAAATAAAGTAAAATGCATGTGGCAAATAATTAAACAGATTAACAGTAAGAAAAGCAGTTTTAACAAGAAAAATTTACAAATCAATATTGATGACAAATTAACATCAAACCCTAAGTTGATTGCTAACGCATTCAATAACTTGTTCGTGAATGCTGGGCGGTCGCGGTCGAACGCGGGGACGGCTCCGCGCGGTCGCCCCGTGCTGCAGCCCTCTGAGAACTCTATGTTTCTGCGACCGACGGAACCGAAAGAAGTCTACTCTCTAATACGCGGATTAAAGAACAAAATGAGTTACGGAATAGATGAGCTGCCATCCACTCTCGTAAAAACTTGTGCAAATGTATTAACTCCGCCGCTCACGTTTATTATCAATCAGTCGCTTTCTGAGGGTATATTCCCCGATACTTTAAAACAAGCTATTATAAAACCCATACATAAAAAGAATACGCGATCCGACCCGAATAACTACCGTCCGATTGCGCTATTACCTGTACTATCTAAAATATTTGAAAAAGTCATGTGCAAACGGCTCTACTCTTACTGTGAAAAATACAATATACTTGATGATGCACAAAACGGTTTTCGAAAAAAGCGATCAACGACTTTAGCGGCTTACAAATATGTTAATGATATTTTGAATGTATTAGACAAAAAAGAGTACGCGATTGGTGTGTTGTTCGATATGTCGAAAGCCTATGAAAAAGTAAAATTTAATATATTGCTCGAAAAACTTCACGGTATTGGAGTGCGAGGAATTGCACATGATTGGTTAAAATCCTATTTAAGCAACCGGATGCAGTACGTTGATATCGAATACACAAATGACAAGTCAAGAGAAATCAGCACTATCAGGTCAGATGTCCAGCCCGTGTCGGACTCCATACCACAAGGCAGCGTGCTCGGCTGTGTGCTGTTCATCATTTACATCAACGACCTTCCAAAATCTCTTGATGAAAAATGTGTAATGTTCGCGGACGATTTTTCATTGTTGATGTCATGTGACGGCAGTGCAAATCTTAATGGAAAACTAACGGGAGCAATTACTAACGTCGTTAACTGGACAAATGATCATAACCTAGAAATAAATTATTCGAAAACTAAAATTATGCAATTCAGACCCCACCAAAAACAAGAGTTAGATATAGATTTTGAGTTCCAAAATAACAAAATAGAATGCGTGCCCTCCTTCCCACTTCTCGGCATAACAATCGACTCTCATTTGAATTGGAAAGATCATATCGAAAAAATAAAAACGAAAGTTAACCAGTTTATTTACGCCCTGCGACAATTAAAAAAGTCCACAAACTTACGAACTGCTCTCACTGCTTACTATGCATTCGCCCAAGCATGGCTTTGCTATGCCATCATTTTATGGGGAAACAGTACAAACGCACAAGACTTATTAATTCTACAAAAAAAATGTATTCGAATTTTAGCGAATGTCAAACTACCCGATAGTAGTAAGCCACATTATAGACAATTAGGAATCCTCACGGTACCTTGCATATATATTTTCGAATTATGTAAATTTGTAAAAACGCACCCTGAATTCTATTCTAAACTTGGAGATATGCCCCGACGATTCGAATCTCGCATCAAAAATAATTTGCTCCAAGTTCCTTCAAAATTAATAATCCACAAAAACGGTCCCTATCCCATGTCAATAAAAATTTATAATAATTTACCTAACTACATAAAAAATGAACAAAACTTTAATAAATTTCTAAAAAATTTAAAGGGATTCCTCGTAGACAACGCATTCTATTCTGTAAAAGAATATCTAGAATATAAAGAAAATATTTAATCTATTTAATTTAATTTTAATAGAATAAAATAAGAAATAATAATAATAAATACATATCACTCTCTCTGCCGCCATAATATATATAACATCATTACCGGTATAAATGTAAATATACTGTATTGTGGTCTTATTTATTGTACAGGGCCATTAGTTAGTTAGTTACTTTTAGTTAGTTCGTCAACTTATTGCAGTGCCCTTACAGGGTTGTGTCGAGCCATTACTATTTTATAAGATCTTTTGTACACACAAAGCAATGATTAAATGAATACTGAATACTGGATTAGAGTCGAAAAATGATAAACTAAATTTTTGGCTCATATTTTATTATTATTTCTTGTTATTCAGGCAGACAGTTGAGACAACTGATGGTGACTGTATCCAATGCCTCTTGGTCCGATATTGTTTCAAGATATATTTTTGGACATGTGCTTATCCAATCTTTTTTGATATGATTTTCTTTGATCATATTTTTTTCGTCAGTATGTGTTCATAGTCATAAATAAATAAATATCTTGGGACATCTTACACACATCAACCTAGTCCCACGGTAAGATCAATTAAGGCTTGTGATGTGGGTACCAGGCGACGATATATATAATAGATAGATACTTAAATAGATAGACAGGCATGACCAAGGAACAAATATTTGTGATAAATAAATACACAAATAATGCCCTCGCCGGGATTCGAACCCGGAACCTCCAGCTTCGTAGGCAGGGTCACTACCAACTAGGCTACGGAGGCTGACGTCATAAAGTGCCATTTAGGGTTAAAATATTGGATGTCATATACATACATTTCTTTCTTTCTTTTCTTTCTTTCAAAGAAAAAACGAGCAAGATCACCAACATCCGAGGTGGGAATCGAACCCACGTGCTCAGCTTTCGCGGCTTATGCCTGCACCGCTCGGCCACTCGGTCTTAGCAACCACCAGTCAATTTCATCGGATATATGCAATAAGTTTTCAAAAATGTTTTCACGTAAGTTCAATGCCATTTAGAGGTTTGGTTAAGAAAAAGAAAATAGTAATGATTACTTACTGAGTGGACGCAATCTCTCAGAGTTGACGAGTTCCACAAACATGTCGTCTTCGCACGTGAAGCCATCGCCACTGTCTTCTATCTCTTCCACTGAACTGTTTTCACTGTCTGAACTCTCCACTACTATCTGTATACATAAAATAAATAACATAACTTAGTAGTTAAAATTTCAAGGGTATAAAGTAAGGTAAATGAGGAGTGTCTTTTTCAAAGGGCTTATTTCCACTTTCCGTCTTCAAACACTTTCCGTAGCGTGGGTAGGCCCTCCACAAGGTGGACCGATGACCTGGTGAAGGTCGCAGGAGTCCGCTGGATGCGGGTGGCGCAGGACCGGTCATTGTGGCAATCTTTGGGGGAGGCCTATGTTCAGCAGTGGACGTCTTTCGGCTGATATGATGATGATTTCCACTTTGTCAGTAAAGATTAAACTTAAAAAAACAGAAAAAATACCCTTTTTAGTACAGATGGTGCCTTTTTTAGGCCCTAATGCGAGAAGTGTATCATTTTACGTCAGGTCCAAAACTTCGGAGGGCCATCTGTACTAAAAAACGTCGTACGAGTCACGTGCAAAAACGAAATTCGTAACGGTCGTGTTTTAAAACATCGCCACCAATTTCGAATTTCATCTTTTTCGCACTTGTGTCGTAATTTACTATTTTATACTCGTCGACTGTGATTAAATACACAAAATTATAACCATATACATTTACGTCGAGTTCGCAACTCAACTATAATGAACTTACATTATTAAGCAACTGAAATAAATTTGACCAATCACGTGCCAGCAAAAAAGACATCAACGGGCGCCCATCTCTGGATCTGCACTTCGTTTCAGCGTATTCGAAGATCCCTGAACTTTTACCATGTTAAAGTAGAAAAGGCTATTCAGAAGAACAAGTTACCCGCTTGTATTCCTTGGTGGGTCCGCGTTTGACGGCTAACTCGTGTTGTGGCATGTCCAGACCCACCATCGCTAGCACTGTGTCATCGAGGCCTGTCACAACTGGCCACCCAGTCCACACCTGAATAAGAAGACGTAGATTCAATAACCAATAATATTTTCTTCGGTTACCGCGAGGATTACTCATGAAATAAAACTATGAAAACGGATGACGCGGTCATCCGCAGACCACGAAGCCTGTAAAGTGTTCGAAACGTCGGAATGAAGTTAAAATTAGTTAATATACGCGAGTTTATCCGTTTTCATAGTTTTATTTTATAATCACCAAATTAAAAATTTAAAAACCGACTTCAACCGATTTCTCCAAGATCCCCGCTTTGTTTCCATCATTGGTATCCTCAAATCCTACTTTCTAAATGCAAATTCTTGTAAATGAATGAAAATTACCAAAAGCGCCATACATGTACCTATAAAATTAGAAGAGATCCCTCGATTTCTCCAAGATCCCATCATCAGACCCCAACTTGGTGCCAACGGGACCATCTAGGTAATACACGTTCGATCACAAAAAGAAATTTTAAAATCGGTTCTCGATTCTCGGTGATATGAGTTAAAATACATACAACAAAAAAAAATTGTGTTGTAAAATGTATAATTTTGTTCTACCATTCCATTTACTCCCTAATTAATCACCATAAATTAATCCCTAAATAAATCACCCTATTGCGACGTCACCGCCACAAGAATCCGGGGTCTAGACAAAAGATTTCTTGACGTATATTGGAATCTAATTAGGTTTTTAAGTATAATCCCACAGACCTGATGCCTGACAGGAATGTCGGTGAGCGCGAATATGTCGTTCTTGACTTCCTGAACAGTCTTCGTGCCGGGGTACTTGAGCGTGTAGTCCTTGCCGAGGTCTTCGTGGGTCACGTGTAACACGTAGGTGTTCGTTAGACGTTCCGCCACTCTGGTAAACAATTCATTATTAATATTGGGTCATCTATAGTTGCCGATGACTATGAATGAACATTTGGCAGTTTAGAAATGTGGCTTATATATATGACGTTAAGTTAAGACTATCGGAAAATGGAGTCTTACCATCACGTTAATAAGGATTAATCTATAACTATCAAAAGTTTATTCTTAGAAATCGGCTACTATATGAAATTGACTTTTTTGGTCATAGACTTTAGTTGGTTCTTTCACACGTTCGACGCCGGTGACACAGCGTCTGTGATCAAAAACACACATACTTGATCAAAATTATCGTACTCTAGCGCCACTAGCATAAATCAAGTTGTGACTCCTGTGCCAGTCGCATCGAAATACGAACATTTTTGACACAAGTGTAGTGTCGCCGGCATAGGAGTACAATCATTTCGGTCACACATGCGTGTCACGGGCATAAGAATTCTAATAAGAAAATTTCGATCGGTGTAGTATTAGGATTTAGTGAAACAGTACCGGGGGCGAACGTTTTAATTTCATTGTCTAACTCAGATTTTTTTTTGTTTTCAACAGTCACTGTGTAGTAAAAGTTTTTTCACACTAATAATTATTTTTATTTCTTAACCCGGCGGGAGTGTGGCAGGGTATCTCATACCCTGCATTTGACTTATGTCAATATATTTAAAGTTTATTTTTGTTCAACTTTTTTTCACCACACTCTCGCCGGGTTAAGTAATATTCAATGATAAGCTTTGAACAGCTCTTGCCATATGCTGCTGGTTCGTGTTTGCAGGATCACTCTAGGTAAAAACCTTATAGACCCTTTGCACTGCGGTGCCCTACAAGCAACTTACTCGTCATCCGGCATGAGTTCATCAGCTTGCTTCAACCGCAGCACAGAGTTTGGCTGCAGACCGAGACCTCCTAATGCAGCATTGGAAGTAGCCCGGGATCCTCCTAGACCGGAGATCTGTTGTCGGCATACTGGGACTCCGCACACTGATTCTAGGCGCTTCTTTAGGTCATCTGTAAAGTGAAAAATCTAGTTATAGAGAGTTTGAAAAATATATTTTTTTCGGGTACTTCCCCAACTGAGGAAGTGGGGATGATTTTTTTTATTTGCTGTAATCCTATAGTGTGGGGTATCATCGAATAGGTCTTTTAAAAAGAATAAGGGTCTCGAAAAAAAGTTTTTTTCTAAAGTCAATATTTTCGGAGAAGAAAAAAAAATTGTGTCCACCCCCTCTAACTTTTGATCCGTAGGTCCAAAAAATATGAAAAAAATCTTGAATAGGGGGCTTATAGAATACTTTAAAATAAAACTACTTCGAACATCTACCCTACACTGAGCATGGCCCAACATGCTCTTGGCCGGTTTTTAGTTATTTCAATAAACCGGAACTAATAAAAAAATGATTTGGTGCCTGGAGAATGTGGCACCTACTATGACTCATAAATAGTCAGCCGAGTGGAAATTGACTTGCATGGACTTCCCACCACCAATCCGGATCTGAATAGATGAAAAATATATAGCAAGAATACTTACTGACTGTAGCTGCTCCGGACATTTTGATTTCATGTATTTTATTGTTATAGTGTACTTGCAGCTCTACCAAACTAGTGTAACTATTTCTAGGAGACGAGGTTGAAGCTTGATTGCTGTCTTCTCGATCTGAAATGAAAAATGTAAAAGTTCTCATTCCTAATACCAGTAGTTTAAAAATATGAACACTATGAGTTTTGACACAAGTGTTGTGTCGCCAGCATTTCGGTTACACATGTTTGTCACTGGCATAGGAGTTCTATGAGATTATTAAATCTGCATAGTCTTAACACTTAGTGGAACAGTACCGAGGCGAACGTGTTAAGCGGTAATTGCAGGCAAAAAAGGAGTACGTCACTTGATATCTCCGAGAATCGTGAACCGATTTTCTTTTTTTTTTATCGTCGGTATAACCCCGTGATGGTCCCGTTGGCAACAAGGGTGAAAGGGATGGGACGTCGACTTGGTGTCAACTTGATGATGCGATCTTGAAAAAATCGGTTAAATGTTGTTTTTATTTTTTTATTATTTGGTGATTATCAATGCTCGGCGGGGGTGAGCTGTTTCCATACTAAGTCAAAGTCAAATTCAAACAATTCTTTATTCAAGTAAGCTTATTTATAAGCATTTTCGAATCGTCTGACATTATCAAGAGAGAGAAAAAAATCTACTACGACACGTATCACGTGACATTTAGTATGAAAACAGCTCACGCCTGATTATATATTCTCTGTGGCTACATACCGGGTGGGCGTGTTTTTGGGGTTATCACAGATATGTCGTCGTCAATCATCTCGACGTCCACGTCATTTTCACGGGCGGGCCGGCTGCCGTCCTGCGGCATCACTCTGTTGATGGCTGACTGGAATTCAAATACATTATGTTAAGTCCTGAGGCCTGTTTCTCAAATGCTTGCAACTTGTAATGTAATACTAGTGTAATTAATGGTGTTAAAAAGGTTGTTGTTCCATGTATTAAGTGACAACAAGCCTTTGTGAAATATACCTCCGTATAACATTCACCAGTAGAATTAAAAAAAATGTAAACAAATATGGCTGACTTTCTTATAGCATTTGACATCATTGACACACATTTTTACGTTAATACGAATAAATAACAATCTTTTTAACCATACATTTTATTAACTAAAAATGTAACCGGACTCAAGGTCTCAGGTTTAAAGTTGGTAATAAAACCAAGATTGTGTTCTAAGAGTGCATGGTTATAAAATAATGCAAGTTTTTAGGTTTTTTTTTTTGGATTCTACTGACAAATGGTATAGGTTTAGCATATGATTGGTGCAACAGTATGTTGCCACAAGGTAGATTATGTTTCTCTCTTTTACTAACACTACTAACATAGTTAGTAAAAGATAGGAAGTCTATCATACTGCCCAATCATGTGCTAAGACTGCCAAGTCTGTTGGTGCATTTACATAAGTACAAATTATTTAAATTTACATAAGTTAAATTTTGCTAAATAGTAACAGAGTTGCTTTTATTCTGTACCATTCTAAAGAAAGATAGCTAGTCACTATTCTTTTAGTGATTAGGGTTGAGTTCCCATCTAAGCACAATTTCTAATAGACTTACTTACAAAGACAAGGCATGGTATTTATTAGTTTACATAGTGTATATCTAATTACATATTTCAAATATTTGTAATTGTCAACCGCTTTGGCTTTACATGGGCACAAAGCTGACATTAAAACATTCCTTTCGAATCACCCTATGTAAAAAAATTGTATCAAAATTTGTCTTGCGGATTTAAAGATCAACCAATTACAAGAATTTTGATAGTAATAAGTATCATTAAATTATAACGATTGTTATAACCAGTTTTACTAATTTACTCATTTGGGAGTAACCTACTTTGTGCACTAATTGAGTCTAAAACAATATCAAGTGGTATTTTATTTATAAAATTATGCAACTTTTACATACATATTGGTAACATTATCTCAAGATTTTGAATGGAAAAGTTTGTCCACTTGTCCCAACCAACCCAGTGTGAGTGTGGTTAACTGTGCAGGTAAACTAATTGCCACAGAGGACATATTAATCTGTAAGACTACATCACAATATAGAACTACAAGCACATAAAGTTTAATGTTGGAGTAACAGCTTACAGTTTACAGAGCCTCTTTGCAAGAAGCTTCCGGTAACTGCCCTTGAGTGTACAGGATGTGTTTTATGCCTAAATCTGTGTCTCGGAGGCAAACATAACAATATCGTTCCGTGCCTGATATACGGCCACATCTCATAATAGAATTGTGTGGTAAAAATGCCCAATTTTCCTGCAATACGGCCACCTCTTTCCGTAAAAATCGATTTTGTAACATGGACAAGTAGCAGGCACGCGACTATACAAATATTAGAGTATAGTTTCGCCTCAAGAGGCTATTTTACCCCCATAATGATCTTACATAATTGCATTGCATTTATTTTTAAAAGTGAAGCTAGTCTCACTGAATGAGTATTAGTTAAACACATTTATTAACAGAAATATACTTACAAGCAAGTCCCAGTTGGCCTCATCTAAGTGATATATCGCCTCAGCGACGTCTTCTATTGCTGTTATTCCCTATAAACCAAACAATTTTGTACATAACAACAAAGAACACAAAGGAAGTCAGCAGGAAATGTACTTTAAGTAAACAGTAGCATTACGAGGAAAACGATAGGAAAATAACAGGTGAAAAATATTGGGAAACGAGAAAAGCACAAAGAGATAAAGAAGAATCCACAGTCACTGTTGTTGTTAATCACATAACCTGATCACAAAGTACAAAATTGACTGTAATTCACTGATTATGATTAATTTAGGGATAAATAACGTATTCACCTGAAAGTTTGCTAAAATTTCTTCTCTATTTTCTGCCATTCTGGTATAATATTGAGCTCAAAAATGCTATGACATTTACAATTGCAGACAAATCACTCAAACTTTAAAAAAATATATAACGACTATAGACATTGTAGAATTTTGTTGCCAGATGTAACTGTTGTTTTTTTATTATCCTATCCATAGACAAGAGACCACAACGGCGAATAACCATCGAAGTTTATTAATAAAATTCTTTCAGTCGCTTTGCAATATTAATTAAAAAATAGTCTTGTTTATAACCGAAAATAAAATACCCTTTTCACAAATGATAAGCTAAAACATTTTACATACTGGCAACTAACATATCGCGCCAAGTTTAAAATTAATTTTTAAACCGTTAATTCTAATAAACGTGTTTTAATTCTATTCCGCCTCATGAAATCCATAAATTCACGTGTTAATTAGAAGGTACTACGGTTTTTTACTGTCTGCTTTCTTTACCTTATTCATATTATAGTAACTTTTGTTATTTTTTGTTGAGTCATATTCTCATATTTAAATAATCAGGCAAAAGCATGTAGGGTCATGCTCAGTGTAGGGTTCCGTAGTAAATCCAGTATACTCTGTCAAACCAGATTGTCAGTAGAAAAGGCGGCAAATTCTAATTTTCTATAGACAACCAACTCTTCCCGCCTAATTTGTTAAATTTGGCGCCTTTTTCTACCAACAAGCTGGTTGTACAGAGTATATCTACCCTAACGGTCACTGACCTACGCTGCGGACATACAGACAGACGGACATTTCTTGTTTAAGGCGGAACCCTAAAAAAACATTGAAATCAGACATCGGAAAATAATTTACAGAGTCTCCGTGATTGTAAAAATGAAAGAAGCAGTTACTTTAGTTTTCTAAATACTTTATTTATGAAATAATCCTTGATAACATCTAATGCTTCTGAATCCGGGTCCAATTTTCATACTAGTAGTCAACCCTCGCTTTTTAAGGTCTTAGTAATTTCTTTTAAATTATGTAATAATTTAGAAATCCTATCAATTTTGGCAAGTTTTTCTTTCATGTCTCGAATGTTGTTTTTCATAGAGAAGCTCCATTTCACTCTATCTTCTATAAGGGTGCAAACTTCACAAGAAGCTGTTTTAATGGCCATCGTAAGTGTCTCTGCCGGATTTCCAAAGGCATCACATGCGCATTCGACTCTATGTTCTGTAAAAAGGGTTACATAACTAGGGTCAGACCACAGTGTTGCTTCTTTATGCCTGACGGATACCTGTACCTCGTACTTGGAACCCGGATTTGGTAGGGGAACTTCTAATTCTATACCATCCCTCATGATATCGGCGGTACGGGCAGACGAAATATCTGCTTCTCGCCATTCTTCTTCGAATTCTGTTTGACGGTACTCCACCTTATATACGCAGGTCTTGCATGTGACTGCTCTTGGTGTATCCGAGGCCGTCAATTTGTCATTTCTAAAACGTCTCCACAGTAAAAGAGCACCACGTGAATTGGTACTTAGTACCATTAAGTCTGACACTGGTCTAAGCTTTGTAATGGCATTAGCGTAAGTAAAAAATGTTTCATTGTCACAAATAAATTCATTGCAAGTCTCCAAGATAAATGTAACGTTGCGATTTGTAAAGTATTCCGTTAATCTGAAGTCTCGATTGCAGATATTGGTTTTGTTATCTGAGGCACCGGCGCATAGTAGTGTTACTTTATTATTTTGATTTGTATAGTACAGAGTAAATGAATTTCTGATACTTGAATAGCGCCAGGAGCACTCTAGTTTAGTGTCTATATGTATAAAGCAATGAAAATTTTCACTTTTGGGGTAGTAATCCACTACAACGTCAATCATTTCAGTAAGCAGGTTATATTCATTTTCGCTGTAATAACATATATAACGCTTACTTTGTACTCGGTCCGCATATGCTCTGTATTTTATAGTAGTTGTATTAAAAGACTCTGTCAGTAGCTCCTCTTTCCTGAAATGGTTGGAACCGTTAAGAATTTGGAGCGCTCGTCCATTGTGTCCACTGCAAAGCACATTGTACACGTTTCCAAGTGGCACGAAGTATTCTTCAATCCATTCGTTTACTGGTCGACGAATTACTATTGGAGACTCAACGGTCAGCGCAGGCAACACTTCAACAACGAGGGATTCTTTGCAATCCCTGTCTTTCTCCTTGCAGGCGTAATTGTCTTCACTCAATTTCAATTCGTATTCACTTAAACGGATGGTAGTTGCATTAACTGTATCAGCTTGTACGGGTTTACCATTTTTTAATAACTTGAGATTTTCAGTGTTCAGTGCGGAGCAATGTAAAATCAAAGTTTCCCCGTATGAAATAGCGTAACGGCCAGAGATTTGTCGCTTTATATTTATTGTCATATTTGGCCGATTGTCACACATATCGTAGTCCTCGTAATCCCAAATGAGGTCAACGTTGACACGAACTGTCTGCTGTATCACCAGCATCGACGCCAACGTCAAAATCCTCAGAGCTCCTGTTGTTTTCATGTTGGTGAGTTTGTGACTGCCAGTAGATTCAGCGATGCTTGATTTATTCTTAACTTTAGGTACGTTTCATATTTCCTTAACTGCTATAATTATTGTATTGTGCCTTAGTATTACGCCTATTAATAAATAGTTGTGAGGAAGTAGTGTTCCGATATACGAGTACCTATATGTTTGCAGAAACTATGCAAGACGTCATTTTCCTCTAATGATTGTGTAACTATTATAATACGGGTTACGGGGGCGCTAATCCTATCGTATCTATGTTTATATTCATGTTAAGTAACCAATAACTTACTTAGGTATCAATATTATACTTTGGTGGCTCTTGCCATGGTAATAAGACAAGATGTTTAGTCATTTTACTTTTGTTTCAGTTTTAGTGTGTATCTATTAGATTGGGTTTATGTATTGTTTTCTTTGGAAAATATTAATGAATAGTAAGCAATGTTGTACAGTCAAAGACAAAATAAGGTACACACAAAAATGTTCAAATATATGTCCCAGTGCACTCTCATTCTGTGTAATAAGAACGTCATAACATATATTTTATGAGCGGATTCTTTCGATAATTATTTTTGCACTTGACTGTACCACGTTGTACCAAGTAGGGTATAAGTCAAAGGCAAAATAAGGTACCTACTTATATAGGTACAAAAAGTCTCAAAAATATAAATGTGTCCCAGTGCACTATAATTCTGTCTAATAAGAACGTCGTAACATATGAGGATCCTTTCGTCACATTTTTGCACTTGACTGTTCCCGGCTACATATCTAAACCGGGTATAGGTAGGTGTATTAAAGGTAAGTACTAATGCACGAGCGCAACATAAGTTAACACGGGATAATTTTATTAATTTTAGTACTTACATTATTATATTATATTTATTAAGTTCGTAGATGTGTAGGAACTAGGAACTAGAAACTGATTTAGCCTGATATTTTTCTGTAGTGAGTAGATACATAAGAAATGTGTTAGCATGTTATAAAATAAATTGTGAGCGAGTTTAGTAAAACGTCCCACTTTGTCGTTTGCCATAAAGCCGCTTTGTCATTGTCAGTTTATTCATATGCAGATACAAGGAAATCTCGTCTTTATGGTAAGCGACAAAGTGGGACGTTTTACTAAAAAGTAACACAATTATAAACATTACAAAATCGGAAACAATTACGAGGGTTGGTCTTTATCACTCCAACGATGGAGAGATCAGAGTGACAGAGACCAATTCATTAAAACGGATTTCGATGTTAGGGGTTGCTGGATTGATATGACTTACCACGAGATGTAGACGGAAATAATAATTATATCTAATTTAATAGCATTCACTCACTTACATGAATAAGCCATTAAGGAGAAAATCTGAAGTCGTCATTAGATTGCGAGGTGGTCCCAATCCCAACCGGGCATGAAATGAACTAATTTCATGCTTACCCCGACGAATTGCTTCTGTTTAATTCTGTGAACAGGGGGTGTATAATAATTATGTCTAATGGTATATAATGGTTTTTCGTTTTTTTTTTACGCAGTAGTCCAAAAAGTGGTTTATTTCCTTGTCAGGTCGAAACTTCGGAGGGCCATCTGTAGGTGTAGGTACTGAAAAACGTCGTACGATAATACACGTGTGAAAACGAAATTATTTTTTTTCGCATTTGTATCGTAAGGCACTACTCTCGGATAAAACACGGCCTTGAAGTCTATTGAGACTACCATTTTTAAAAAACGTGAATGATGCGATATGCAGCATCTCTAAGTCAAAAATTGGTTAAGGGCGGGCGGAATTAGAAATTCATGAAAAATTTAAACATTTTTCAACCGATTTCTCCAAGATCCCATCATCAGACCTTGACTTGGTGCCAACGGAACCATCCCAGGGTTATACCCCTTCTATTAAAAAAAACAATTGATAATCGGATTAATAGGTTGACGATTCTCGGACCCGTCGAATAGCAAAGTGTGAGTTAGACTCGCGTGGAAAGGGTTCCCTACGTTCACGAATATCGATATTTTATACGATATTTTAAAATACCTACTATACATTTTTTATAGGTTTCCCTGTAAACTATACGTAAGGAACTATTTTTTGTAATTTTTGCAAAATATTAAGCTCAGTAATTTTGGAGATAACGGAGGGGAATGGTAATTTTTTTAAATTTTTTAATTAGCTTCGAACAATATTATTTACCGTAAAATCATAATAAGGTCTTTTGATAAGTATATCACGACACAATTTGCAAAACTTTTTTTTATTTTCTTGCTTACCCCCAAAAGTAGCCCTCATTTAAAATTTATTTATTTACGTTCCACGCCCATCGTTAGGTCGCCAACTTAGATAAATGTGTGCTAAATTTCAACGCAATCGGTCCAGTAGTTTTGGAGAAAATTCGGTGTAACAGAAGGACAGGCAGTCAGAGAGACACGCGAGTGATCTAATAAGGGTTCCGGTTTTTTCCTTTTGAGGTGCGGAACTCTAAAAACAGTCAAATTGAGTGATTGGACGAAACCTGTGCTGTGGAATATAGTACTTGGTATGTACATATCTTCACATCCCGCACCATTAATGTTTATCTGTTTGGCCTGTAGGTTGACTGGTAGAGAATGCCTTATGGCATTAAGTCTGCCTGTTGTATCTGTATTTTTTACTGTGCAATAAAGTTTAAATAAATAAATAAATAAATATCTATGTAGGTATTTAATTACTTATATAGGTATTTTATTCGAATTGTCTCTACTTTAACTTTGTAGCCGTTTCTTCAAAAAGTGGATTAAAAACTAGCGAGTCTATGATGGTACCTACTTTTTTGTATGGCAGGCATCATAGCATAAATTAGGACTTTTTGTTTTCCAGCAAGTATGACCCAAATAAGGCGGCATGTGTGTCGGCGAGTCAGTCAGTGGACAGACGAAGCGCGCTCCGCTTGTGCGCAGGAGTTTATCTCGAAGCTCCGAGTGATTTGCGCGGCGGGTTGTGCTTTCGGTGCCGGTAAGTTATACTCGTACGTAGCAAATAGACTCGTTTTTAATTCAACACGATGGAAAATATGACTTTATACTCGGTGTAACAACCCATGTCAGTAAAAATAAAGTAAATTTCTTTGAAATTTCCGCCTTTTTTCGACAGAATTTATAAAACCAAAAGGTGTATTAACAGTGAAGTTGTTACTATAAAAGACATATTCATTACCTATTTTATTATTTTGGGAAACATACAGCATTAATACATTTAATAATACATACCTAAGTATATCATAATGGCATGAATTAATAACATAGAAGAAATAGACATACTCGAACATGAGGTAAAATTTTAATATTTGATAATGATAAAAACAAAACAAAATAATATAGTAACAAAATAATTGTGTTGAATTTTAGGTCCTTTTGAAATCCAACTCGTCATGAAGTTTTGATGTAGATATAATTAGGTAGGTACTCGGTCCACCAGCTATCCAATAGAAAAAACTGAAAATATAAAAAATGTAGGCGGGAAGAATTGGTTGTCCATAGGAAATTTGAATTTGTGTACTGTATACGACCTAACCCCAAAATTCTACTAAAATTCTG
The DNA here is from genome assembly GCA_025490895.1 of Thaumatotibia leucotreta. Classification (NCBI taxonomy): domain Eukaryota; kingdom Metazoa; phylum Arthropoda; class Insecta; order Lepidoptera; family Tortricidae; genus Thaumatotibia; species Thaumatotibia leucotreta. The sequence goes on from JALPQI010006278.1 coordinate 29,593, forward strand.
GCCAACCAGTGGAAAAAGGTGGCAATTTTAAAAAAAATATTGGCGAGAAGAGTTGGTTGCTCATAGAAGAATTTGCTGCCTTTTTCTACTCATAAGCTGGTTAGAGTATAAATATTATTGAAGCCGTTAATATTGGCCAAGTTAGTTATCATACTTAATTCGGAACTCGCTATTTTTATAGAGCAGATAAGGTCTAATCGAAACGCTGCCTTAAAATTTGCAACATTGTTTAATAATTATTATTGTAACAAATTCTTACTATTCTTGCTATATGTACCTATATGTTGCGTTTACATAAGAGTGTAGAAAAATAATGGGAAGAGAGTAAAAACTATTGCAAATAGAATTACTCGTTTTCATTTAATAAGTAGCTTAATAAATACCTATCTTTACCTTGATCACATTATTTGGGTTTTTCGTTATGGTAATAGTAGGTATTTTACAGAATCGTGTTATAATAGAAAGCATTTCAGACGAGTTATGTGTTTAGGCCAGGAAGCTTGCTGAGTGGCCTTAGTAAGGCACGAGATTGAAAAGCTTGATGATTAGTTATATTATAACTTATAACACTAATTGTGTTGTCTACAAGACTTTTTCTACGAGTCAATAAAATACGTAAACAAATCCAACCAATCTGAGGTGGCCGCTCTTTGATGTCGTTTTTGTGGGCACACGATTGGTCAAATTCATTATATCGAGGGTTGCCTGGTGAAACCCTATAAGTACGTGACACCTAGTTTCGAGAAAAATGATGTTAAAGGTTTATTGTCATCGGACACTTATTTTGATAAATAGATTCGTAGTTTTATGAGTGGTTTGTGAAAAGCAATTTCATTCACTTTAAGTTTATCGATGTTTTAGTTATGTAACTCATCTAGTTTTCCTGTAAGATAACATTTTTTACCAAGGGGTATCGACTTATTGGGTTTACGCATAAATAAAAAAACCATATTTGTTACTAAGAGGGTATTATTACCAAATAAAAACTTAAAAAATAGACGAATCTAAAAGTAATAACGGTATTATTCTACATCTGAAAAAGTAAGTGCTATGCCAACAAACGTTTTTAGGCTTCTTATCCATCCATGATACTCTTCAGGTATAATTCAGTATGTTTCAGCGGGGCAAAGTGCTTCTATGAACGGTTTGTCTGTGACTGGACCTGGTGTTTCAACGGCGGATAAAAAAATATAAGCTGAAAGGCAATGAGGATGGTGGGTTTCCATAGTTTTGAGGATCTGCACATTGTTTTGCGTTGCCTATTGTGTTTGTGGTACTCATGCTTTGGTTGCGAGAATCAGTTTCAGAAAAGGACTCCTCCGATCTTGATGAATCGCAAATTGATATTGCCACCCAAATGCGCTATATTCTCAACGACAGTAATGGCATGTCGGACTCAAGTGAGTCTTTTGTGGATTGTAGAAAAAAAAACTGTTGTTGGAATCGATCTGTAACTTGATTTATTGTGCTTGCATTTTTTCCGGATGATGAAGCTGACTTATTTGGCCGTGACTGTTCGGGTGAGGATCCTGCATGTGTGCCGCATCCTGCGGACTTTCGCAGTTTTGATGAGTCGCGGATTGATATCGCCGCCCAGATGCGCAGTAGTGGTGGTAAGGGGACTCAAGTGGGTCTTTTACAGATTGCTTGAAAGTGGTGTTATTGGGATGAAGTTATACAGGTAATTTATTCTGCTTTCGTTTTTTTTCAGATGATTGAACTGAGGATCCTACTTGCGACTGTTTTGCCAAAACAAATGGATTTTGACTCGGATTTTGCTACTGAGGGTCCAAATGTTTCATCCAAACAGGAAGATTTTTTTATGGAGCTGATTGATGAAGTTTTGGATCGAGTTTGGATTGCTGTGGAGGATGACTATTCAGCGGGAGCTCCTTGTGTTCCTGATACAGATTCGGAGAGCGATGCACCTCGGCGAGATGATTCTGGCCGTGACATTGTTGTTCCTGAGGGTCCCGGTCCAGGGAAGCATCGGGCGTGCTCCTTGCCGATGCTTGACGGTGTTGGTCTTTCTGGTCAAGGTGAATGTATGGAGGGAGCTTCTTCTTGCGTTTCGGATTCCGAAGACGATACATTGAGGGTATTGGAGCCGACTGACTCTGGCCACAGTGACGGCATGATCCGTGAGCGTTCCGGTGCTTGTTCGCAGGTGGAAGGCGCTGTTGACTTGATTTTGGACAGTGTTTTGGATAGGGTTTGGGATTGTGTCGGGCCCCTGAAGCGACGTAGGCAGGCTGAGCTGTCTGAGTGGAGGGTGGATATTGCTAAAAGGCGAAAGCTGCTAAAGTTCCAAAGGAGGCTTCAAGCATCGAGGAGGTTCCAAGGAGGTTTTGGAACTTTAGCAGGACGCTTAACGCCTTGGGTTATATAAGGTAGCCCTTCCATTTTTCGCTTTTTAGCGTATCTACTTTCCGTTCAGATGGCTTGGCTTGCTTGCGTCGCTTCAGGGATTTGACGGAATCCCAAACTTTGTCCGAAACATTGTCTAGAATTGGGTTAGCAGTGTCTTCTGCTTGTGGGCAGGCGCCGGAGCATTCGCGGATCATGCCGTCATTGTGGCTGGAGTCGGTTGGTTCTGATACTTTTAATGTATCGTCTTCGGAGTCAGGAACGTGGGAGGAGGCTCTTTCTGTGCATTCGCCTTGACCAGAGGGACTGGCATTGTCGGGTGTCGGCAGGGAGCCTTCCTGGTGTTTCCTTGGACTGGGACTTTCAGGAATGATGGTGTCGTGGCCGGAGTCATTTCGCTGAGGTGCGTCGTTCTCTGGGTCTGTGTCGGGAGCGCAGGGAGCTCCCGCTGAATGGTCATCTTCTGCAGCGGTCCAGGCTCGATCTAAAGCTTCATCAATCAGCACCATAAGGGGGTCTTCCTGTTTGGATGAAACATTTGGACTTTCATTGGTGAAGTCTGGGTCGAAATCTATTTGTTTTGGTGAAATAGTCGTGGGTGGGATCTTCAGTTTAATCATTTCAGGAAACCGAAGGAGGAATAAATTGCCTGTTGGCTTTGTCCTAGTAACGTTGTTTTTGAGTGGTCTGTAAAAGACTTGCTTGAGTCTTCTTACTATTATGATTGTGCATTTGGGCGGTGATATCAATTTGCGATTCATCGGAATTGCGAGGGTCCTTGGGATGTGGCACATGTGTGGGATCTTCATCCGAATGGTTACTACCGGGTGGGTCAGTTTCATTATCTGGAAAGAATTTAAGCATGATGAACTGAGTTACCGATTGATCCTAACAACGGTTTTTTTAGTAGTCCACAAGGGACTTGCTTGAGTCTGGCATGCTATTGTTGTCGTTGACAATATAGCGCATTTGAGTCATTTTCGGAAATTGTTTTTTTTTTTAATTGGAGTGTGAGTATCACAAGCACAATAGGTAGTAACGTGGGACAGTGTGCGGATCTTCAAGGCCATGGAAGCTTACCATCTTCATTGTTTTGCATGTAACAGCTTACATTTTTTTCAATTGCCTTTAAAGCACTGGGACTGGGTCTAATCATGGACAAGCTGTTCATGGAGGCACGTTGCCCCGCTGAAACGTAAAAAATAATCAATATTATTTAATCAAAAGTACTAATCACAACTACCTTTTTATTATTTTTATCGTAAGAATCACTCAAAGTCGCGAAGTCTCATTAATCGTCAGTGCTAAAACCTGATAAGTTCGCATAAAACAACAACAATTATTTTCATAGTCAGTGCTAAAACCCGATAAGATCAAATAAAACAACAACAATGCTTTTCATAGTCAGTGCTAAAAACCGATAAGTTCAATAAAACAACAACTATGCTTTTCATGGTAACGGTTAGTTACAACAGCTTACATTAATTGCTACTTGAACTCATTACTATAAACACGGTGTGTAAAATATGACAATTCTACGTTTATTCTAGGTTAGAAAAGTAGATTACCTGTTTCCAGCTTATTACTGCAAGCTAGGTAGTTGCACTAATTTTCTGCCTCGGTCACCCATCACACAACTTTGAACACAATCATTCACAACCTTCTTTAATACAATACACCCCTTTTTAACAGCTATTTTCAATTAAATATGCAACGTCGCAGCGGTGCGCTTGCGTTCGTGACGCTACTTGTCAAGGCTGCGCATGATCATGGGGCCGTCGAAAAACTTATAGGGTTCTTCCCCGGACATATTTGAAAGAAATTTGTTAAAGGCCTCTTGCGAGAATCCGATTACTGGACTTAACATAATATTTTATTAGAGAATTGTTTCAAATAAGTACTATAAGTTTATTTGTTGGGTTCTCTTTGAATAAATTTGTATGTGCAATAAATGATATCGTAAAAGTAGAATCCAACAAATGCTTTTAACGTATTCTGATTCGTAATAAAATCCTTTAAAGTTTGCAATCGTAATGAGGTGAGACCGGGTAAGTAACAGTAACTGGTTCTACATTGTGTGTTTAGTTTGATTAGGTGTAAATATCTCGGCACTAAATACCAATAAATATACATTATGTGGTTCTTCCATTAAGTAATAAATAAAAATTAAGTCTTAAATGTAGTTGTAGTATTTAGTTTTGAATTAATAGTTGAAATCAAGTACTTATTGGGTTATTTACTCGGCATATTTCCGTGATACATGTAAAATCAGCTTATCTGATATTACCATTAGATTGACCGATACTGAATCATTCTAAAACTGTTTTTACCTTAAAATCTCACTTTTTGTGACTTGTCGGGTTTCACCAGGCAACCCTCGATATTTGCTTACAGCGTTGTATAATAGTGCGAGTTCACTATAGTTGAGTAGCGAACTCGGTGTAAATGTTTTCATCATACTTGGTTTCTAAGCGCATGTGTTATGGGAGTTATAAAAATCTTGGTAGGTACCTACTTTTTTTTCTCGAATTTATTATTTTGTTCATAAGTGTGATAAAATTATTATGTATCACTTGGAACGTTAAGAATTTCGAGAACTCGTGTTATAAAAATCCACAGCTTTACCGTACGGGAAAAAATAATTTAGCTACCCAAATCCAAGAAATTCATGTTCTCAGTCTCAATACAAACACAATCAGCCTCTGATAACAAATGTTTATACTGTTAATAAAATATAAACAATTTTATAAAACTACTGTTACTATTAATGATTTGCAGAGGTCAATGGACTATTTCTTAACAGATAGAGACTGTTCAGATAACTTAATCAGAAAACCATTGTGCAAACTTGTTATTTTGTATTTGTTACCAATTTACCCTATTCACATCATTAGCCTATCACAGTCCACTGCTGGACATAGGTCTCTTCTATTTCTATTTTACGTATGGACGCATCAGAAGAAGGATGCTTAGCCAAGTTGCCAATAGCTAACGCTTAGTAGCGTATCGTAGTTTTTCCTCTCTGTCACTCTTTCATATTAGTGGAACAAAGACAGTGAGCTGCCTTTCGTTTGCGATTGACGATTAAACGTTAGCGATTGGCAACTTGTCTAAGCACCCAATTGCCCATCGTTACGTTGTCATTTTTTTTCAAGTTGTCACCCCCACTTTTCTGCATCTTCATAGGTATTTTTAAAGGAGAGAGATGTTGTTCGATAATTTACGTATATTTTACGAACATTCCATTCCGTTACCGCCAATAGGTTTGTTTGAAAAGATGGTAACAGAATGGAAAAAAAACCTTGGGTCAAAAAAAAAATCGTATCAGGATCGAAAGAGCTCGCGATTCTGAGGGGAAATCATATTAAAAGTTCCAAATCTATTCTGTTCCAAAAAATGGCCGAGTGATGTTTCACTGCATTATAATGACGCTGCTGCCCGTCATCAATCTTTAGAATAACATAACTTTAATAGAGATACGTATTGACTGGTTATCGCCACGCATAAGACGGCTATCCTGTTGTTATGAACAATCGTTAGTAAATTTTATACCATTTTCGATGCAGCATTGTTGCAGCCAATTTTAGCTGGAATATAAAATTATTAATTAGGGTTCATAACAGCAATTAACCTCCATTAATCATCTATTCATCTCCCCAGAAAATGTACGTCCCATCATTTCTACATCGTTGCACCGAATTTTTGATAAAATTTTCTAAGCCTGGTTATATTATAAAATACTAAACATCGCAACGACGTTACGACATACGATAAAAACTCTACCATCCTAAAATTACTCCTTTAGGTAACTCCGATTAGGTATGTGTCAGAGGTCACGCTTCATTCTAATTTTAACCGTTTTTTTGTATTTAGGCGATTCGAGTTAAGCTTGTATATTATTTCGCAGGTAATGGCGTCTTTAGCCATGAAGGCCTTGATCCTCATTGGCCTCGTGGTGGCTTCGCATTCCCTCACTATGGACCAAGGTAAGACATAATAGTTATTTATTATACAAGGGGGCAAAGTTGTTGTTTAACGGTCGTGAGACCTGAGCTAGCGAAAGATTCCAAAATCGATATTATACTTGGTGGCAAAGTTTGTTCAACTTTCGTGCCTTGAGACCTTCGCAATGCTCAAGATACCAGTTTTTGAACCGCGAGTCCAATACTACTAATCATTATGTTCGGAGAGCTTAGGTCTCCATTATCAAGAACTGAGGTCGCTACGGCACTCACGTCTACATGTAAATTAACGTGAGTTTTAACCATTTAATTATTTATGTAAGAGGAATATTTGTGTCCGTGCACATGGAAGGTACCTTGAACGACTCTTAAAATAGACCTTATGTGAAATAAAGTCCATTTTAAACACCGTACCTTTCGATGTCACTGACACATTTGGGCTTAGATGACCGGTTATTTATAAGAAATGTCGGTCAGTTGTTGAAAATGATGGTCATTTTGCAACTCCAGCTTAGATTTTCAGTGGCTATTTGATCGCGTCAGTAAATAGGCCAGTAAAACATGAAATAATATTGTGAATTTGGCCTACTACCGCGATAAACGAAATTCGGAAATTTCAAGGATTTTTCTCTGTCACTCAAACGAAGGCGTCATTAGAGTGAAAGAGACAAATCCTCGAAATTTATGAATTTCGTTTTTGTTCTTTAAAAAATGCGTCAGGGAAACCGTTTGTAAAGCTCAGTTCCAGCTAACCACCAGTTCAAATCGGAAAGTCCTCTTTTAGCCGCACTATTTACGTGGTCATTAGTACCCGGCCTGAAATAGATTCAGCCGTATTAACGGAAGCACGGTTATGCGACTTTACTCATCTGCCATCTTGATTTGTCTCCCATATTTATGAAGCTTTACTTGCTTTAGGTTATCATAAGTGAAAACTTGCAAAACTTTAACCGAACTTGTCAAGAGGTCTGGGTAGTTCTATGCGATTATTCTGTCGCACAAATTAAGTCATTACCATTCCCAAATTATTTACGAACTGCGTATAAATAGTGGAGTCATTTTCAATTATCTTGTACCTAGCAGACGCATGTTTGTCTGCTATTCTGTCATAATAGTCTCGTTTGCTTTTATAAAACGGTAAATAAAGTGGTGGTAATACATAATACTAACGTCTCTTCCTAATCTTGATTGTAGGTATCCGGGTGAATATCTGAGCGTTCAACGGCCTAATTTGGTGACATCATTTTTGCCGAAGTTCCTATTCGTTAAACTGTGCTATTGTCATTTGAAGGAGGCACGTTACCTTATACAAATGACGAAGTATAACATTGAGAAGTTAAGAAACTTCAGCAAAAATGATGCCATGATGTTGAAACGTTCAGATATTCCCATCCGGACCTCGAGTATACCATTCTGTGTCACCAAGTCTCCGGCGTCTAACTAACCATGTTAAATAGATTATGAGCGGTTTGATTGGCGAGGTTAACCAAATTCGGCTTGTACCCTTACCACGCACTTTCAAAACACAATCTTGGTATTATCACCAACTTAAGACCTTAAGTTATCCTGAAGTTCACATACCTACATTTTTTATTAAAATTATTGATAATTAATGTATTATCAATGAATAATCTTACCTTTATCCCCCTTATTCATAAACGTCTGCTAACTTAACAAGCCGCTAATAATTGTTTGCCCCTTTCGGTCTTAACAATGTGTCCACAAGAGCAAAAGGGACAAACAATTATTAGCGGCTTGTTAAGTTAGCAGACGTTTATGAATAAGGGGGATAATTCTTATTATCCTAAATCATTCAAACAAAACAATTGTGCTAGATTACAAGTACCTACTGATATTTATAGTAGGTAGTAGGTATTAACGTAGGAATATATTTGCAAATGTGTTTCACGATACATGTCAAAGTTGATGCTATGGAAAGTCAGCCATATTTGTTTACCTTTTTTTACTTTAATGGTATAGGCACCTATACCAATCCATGTAACATTTTTTACAGATTCTACTGACGATTGCATTGGTATTATATGTATACATAGAATAGAAAATCAAATCGTTTTAAAAATTTCATAGTCTTCTGCCGTAGAGAATAGATGATAGTGGCCTTGCCTTACCTACCAAAATTAAGGTACCTACAGGCTTCCAATCCTCCTAAGAGTTACACCTCGCTCTCGTCAAAGCCTTACATCTGAGATTTTTAGTAGTTGGTGAAAAATCGTGCAGGAATACTAAGTTTTGTCTAATAGTTATGTTAGTAGCGTGATTCTCCAAAGAGCGTTTTAACCGCTCGACTTCGTCATTGTCGTCCCGTGATTATTACTGCAACGAAAGGATTGAATAACCCTAGTCTTGGTATTGGTAATGAATTACGTTTACATTACAATAAAAATCTTAGGGTCATCTCTTGTAACAATATTCGCCGAGAGGACATCGATAATGGCGAAATAAAAACGCGTAAAAACGTTGAATATTCGGCCAGTATACATAGTAATAATCTGTGGCTGTGATTCAAACACGTCTAACGAGGGTGGTGGTTGATTGACATTTAACGTGGCATTATTTGTGTGACAAAGCTAACATACAACGAAACAGTGTGATTTTAGTTAGTGGTCTCATTAATTAACGTGTGCGTCGTGAATTGTGAGCGTAATGAAGGTGAAATAACATGTCGAATGTAGACAGTTTATAGATCGTGTAAATACTCATTATAATCTAAATTGGGTATCAGAATCATCATCATCCTAGCGTGGTTCTCGGTTGCTTTCGAGGCCTGTACCTTGAAACCCGGGGTCTGCTTAAGACAACCTAATCCCAAGATTTGGCGGAAGCACTACTTTTTACGAAAGCGACTGCCATCTGACCTTTCAACCCTGAAGGTAAACTAGGCCTTTTTGGAGCTAGGTTCGGTTTTCTCACGACCTTTTCCTTCACCGAAAAGCGACTGGTGAATATCAAATGATATTTCGTACATAAGTTTCGAAAAACTCATTGGTACGAGCCAGGGTTCGAACCCGAGACCTCCGGATTACGTGTCTAACGCACTTAGCGCTAGGCCACCAGCGCTTCAAATTGGGTATCCAAACAGAAGTTGATATTTATATGGGGCCACTCAAAATTGGTACGATACGTGCGCTTGAAATCAAAGGTATAGCAATTCTTTCAAGACCGTTGAAATTTGTTTTTTGGCTGAAAATCTGTGGCAAATACTACGCGTTTTCAAGTTACCTACTCAATAATGAGAGATTATTAAAATATGTAATAAGTTATTGTAAATCATATTTGAAGCTTGAAAAAAAATGACTCTTAGGATTACTTGTAACTATATACTGTCATACTTGATTACAGCAAAACAATGATGAATTTATCAGGCGGACACAACAACAGCGTCATTTTTCACAGAATCTCGTGTATAAAAAAGTTTAATTATGCCAACCAAATGAAATTTTACGTATTCATGTTGTACTTAGCAAAGTTACGGCCGCTTCATGGAGATAAATAAATTATGCCCGAACCCGGCGTAAATCTTAGACTCGTTTGACGAAGAAACAAATATTTGTACGTAAGTGTGTTGTATTCTAGTTTTAATGATTTCATATGTCACAGATGACTTTTTTAATATATATTTTATATTGGCCGTGTGGTGACGGCAGTAAGAATACATTTGTCACCACCCCAACTCCTCCTGCCGGTGTCGTAAGAGTCGACTAAGGGATTGAAGTGCCACTGAACATTTTTTGATAAAATGTTCAGTGGCACTTCAACTGCGATCACCAATCCGCTTGCCCAACGTGGCGATTGTGGGCATTTACCTCCTAATGCGTCTATATGCATAGTCAATAGGAGAGGCCTACGTCCAGCAGTGGTCTATCATAGGCTGATGATGTGATATTATATTTATTTTCAAAAGTATAATTTATGTACCTACATAGATTAAATCTATCTAATCTACTTAACCTAACCTATATCTAAGATTATCCCTTGTGGCATTGTACCGAGGATGCTGGTGGCGTTTCTTCGCTGTATCGCAGATGCATTGATAATTAAACACATTCGAATATTTTCTTCGGTTACTATACGGTAAATAGATTCGGTTAAATAATAATCTTTCATAGAAACTGCTGCTTTAAATCAGCTAGTATTGGCATTTCCCTAAAGTTATTCTTGAATTAAAAAATATGTATTCAAATTGTCGTATACATACCTACAGGTTTCAAAATCATAAAGGTGTAAGAAATCCGAGTTGTTGTAATGGGAGATAAAATGAAGACTGAAGTTAATAATTTACAAGGCCTAGCCTTGTAAGGGATTGCATATACCCGAGAAAATTGACTGGTGGTTGCTAAGACCGAGTGGCCGCGAAAGCTGAGGGCGTGGGTTAGATTCCCACCTCGGACGTTGGTGATCTTGGTCGTTTTTTCTTTAGTAGGTATATGACATCCAATATTTATAATTTATATAGTATTAAGTAGTGTGACTACTGAAGAAAAAATAAAAATATAAATCAAAATACAGTTAATACATAATTTGATTTCAGTTTTAACAAAAAATACTTTTTATTAAAGTTTGTTTACGTTTAAAATATGAACGTCTTCTACCAGTTCTACCCCATAATTTAAACATTGAAGTGGTTTGCACGAGACTTCAACCACGGTCTTAGGATCCTAACATTCTTAATTCTATTACTCATAGGTTTATAGTATCTGAAAGTTCATGCACGAAACATAAAGGGATGATTGAAACTACGAGTACTTACAGGATCTTAATAACAAGAATAATATTGATAGTTACGTCACGGGTAAATGCCCATAATCACCACGCTGGAAAGGCGGGTTGACGATCGCAGTGTGTTCACTATGATACCGTTGCCCATCACCAATCATCATCATTGGGGAATATTCATTGACACTTCAATCCCTTCATGGGTTGTTCTCTTGATGTTTCAACCGCTTCATTCCCTTTCTCACATATTCTGGACAAATGCACCACAAAAACAATGATAAAACTGTAAACAATATGATAATACTGTATACTATAAGTTTCGTAAGGCCCAACGTCAAAAAAATTTGACAGCAAAATTTACTCTGAACGGCCCATGACGTCATATTTTTAAAGAAAATATGAATTTTATTTTGTAGGTCCCAAAATTAAAAATAAAATGTCCTTTATTTGGGACATTATTTCACTTGTCCTAAAAATAGAATGGGTCTTACGAGGATAGTACCCTGTGCAATACAATCGCGATTGAAATATAGTCATTATTTTGGCCCACTTTAGAATAAATGAAAGAAAGGTAATTAAAGCGGTTCAAACGCCAAGTGAACAACCCTCGTCATCAGTTCAGCCATAAGACGTCCACTGCTGAACATAGGCCTCCCCTTTAGACCTCCATATACACTGGTTGGTAGTGCCCTGCATCCAGCGTCTCGACCCGGTTGGTAGTGACCCGGCAATCTTCATAAAATCGTCTGTCCATCTCGTGGGTGGACGACTGGACGTCCTACACTAGGTTTGCCAAACTGTGGTCTCTACTCGAGGACTTTTCGACCCGAACGGCCATCTGTTCTGCGTGCTATGTCCCTTATGACACCTACAATAAGATTTAGGGTGGTGACTAGGGTGTCAGTGATTTTACGAATTTTAGAAATTAATAACGCAAGCTAACCCCCTATAGTAGATTGTACAACAAGGGCATAAAGTGACCCACTTTTACCCTTCTGTTCTATTATTTTACCTCAAAGCACTCTGAAAATAAATTTCAGTTCATTCCTGTAACTGCAACCCGTGCTACCTTTCATGCCATTTTCGTATACAATGTATGAATATGACCAATTTTTTTTCTTTTTCTTTCTTTGGCATTAATTTTTTTGGCAGTAGTGCCAGTAGTATAAGTACCTATATTCACCATAAACATTCTTCCATAAAAATAACTTGATGAGAACAGAAAAACAATACATTATTACAAACTTACTGCCTGACCAATTTTTTTCATATTACTTGTATGGGAATTTCAGATTCCTATTACAGGAATGAGCTGAATTTTTTTTTCAGAGTGTTTTGGGGTGAAAGAAGCCAATTAAGGGGGTATGCGTTATTAATTTGAAAATAAAATAAGTAAAAAAAGTTTTAAGTTAAACGGTTTTTATTGCACCAAAAACTAGAAAATAAAAATTAGTTGTAACTAACCGTAGATGCTACTTTTTGTAGATTAGTCACGTGAAACTATTATCACTGTAGTCTTCCCAAGTCGGATGCTGAAAGCCACGTTTAGCCTCAATGTCATTGGATTAAGCGTATCCTAATCGGAAACTTTTACCAAACTGAAATAAAAACGTGGGGCGTACGCAATTGTGATTAAGTCACTATAGTTATTTAAGAACACACATAGAAATCAAGACAGCAATAGAGTAATAAGTTTTGTTCTGGCCTTGAAAAAAGTTATTTACTTCTTTAGAAGTGTTGGAACAGATGAATGATTCATTGCAAAATTAAAGCTACAATTACATATTTTGAATTTGTATGTTTCTTCATAATAACGCCCCACGTTTTTATTTTAGTTTGGTAAAAGTTTCCGATTAGGATACGCTTAATCCACTGACATTGAGGCTAAACGTGGCTTTCAGCATCCGACTTGGGAAGACTACAGTGATAATAGTTTCACGTGACTAATCTACAAAAAGTAGCATCTACGGTTAGTTACAACTAATTTTTATTTTCTATTTTTGGTGCAATAAAAACCGTTTAACTTAAAACTTTTTTTACTTATTTTATTTTTAAGTTTTTAGTGCAACTTATTCTATATCAAAGGATATTGTTTGTAATATGCAATACAATTAGGGATGCTAGCGTTTAACTCTCGCGCTTAAATCACGACACAAACATGTGTAAACGTAACGGACAATATTTTATGTGTAACGAGAGGGGAATCGCTGCTGAATAGATATTTTTTGAAATCCGACACTAAAAAAATGTCAGCTTGAATGCCGGAAGTGTCTCAACTGGACGTGTTATTCATACAATACCTTAGATAACAGAGATCTGACAATAAGGAATATGTGGCAGTCCATCACGGAAGGGCCCTTATGGCAGGTATTGAGTTACGCATAGATCCTAAATTTGCATTAAATAAGCTATCTAATACAAAAAAAATCATGACCCTAGGCCACGTACTTTTTTTTTTTTAAATCATCAAACCTACACATGCTAAGTATTGCACTTTTGAGAAAACGTTAAAAGAAGTTTGAAACTCACTTTAAGGATGTTCCCATTGGAAGTTACATAGATGACGATTGATTATGTATCTCAAGGTGCATTTGTTTGAGAATCAGTTGTGATTTTGTCTCATCGACTTCCAGATCATGAAAAATCGGCCGTTGATTAGAGCAAGTCGCTTATAAGAAAAAAAAAAGTAAAAGGTTTTTTTTCCTTTTCTTCTAATACGTTACCATCTGAACTATAGTAATTAGTTACACATATTTCAACTTACATTTAAGGATAGAAATAAAATCACATAGTTTATTAAATATGTATATTTTAATCAGAATATCACAATCAGAATTTAACATTGTTCCTATAGTAATAATAATATTTTTTATTTAGAGACTTCTAAATTATATTTAATCAGCCTACACAATTATAACAAAAGTGTCAGAATTATTCTGCATGTCTTATTTTTTTATTTATAAATGATTAAAGTTACATAAAAATCACAGATTGACTCCCATACATTTGGGAAAAGGGCCCTTATGGCCAATCACAGATAAAAATTACTCATTGCTGAAGTATATAACGATAAAAACATTATTTAGTTACTAATCTTGTATAACAATAGAATACCAAAGAAAAAATGTTATATGAAGTTAACTTAAAATCTTGATGGTTTATCAGTAATTCTCATAAAACGTTTATTATAATTATCAATTCACACAGTACCTACCAGATCGATTTGTATAAAATTGTCCCTTAATATTTGTTTTTATTTATTTAAGACACTTAGTATATTGCAAGAGAACATATCTTACCACCGATAATGTCACCAATAAGGGATCATTCATAAACTACGTACCGTCAACTGCTGCAACATTGCCACGTGACATCAAGTTTGCCTATAAGTTGAAGCCACGAGGCAATGTTGCAATAGCTAACAGTAAGAATAATTATTTTTATAATGTGAAATAATTTTAGATTTTAAAAATCACATTTTAATCTAGAGAGACAAGAGGTTTGATTAAAAGATAATAGGATAATAATTGAAAAAAAAAGCGAAGATTACAATTTCACATTTTAAGTATCATTTTTAGAATAAGAAGAAAATCGTGTTAAGTAGTGTTTTTTATCGTGTCATCGTGTTACCACTTTGAGTAAAATTATTTTTTTAGGAAGAAACCTTGGAGCGACATATGGGAGAAATAATACATCGGTAGCTGATAAGTTTTACGACATGGCGATCTCTAACTGTCATTACTGTTTATGTGTTATTTTTTTCTGCTTTTCTTTTCTTACAGAAAATCGGGTAATTTTTAAATGAGGTATCAAAGTACTTCATTGAATCGTACCTATATAACATAAACTCACTTATAAGCAAAAGTTGCAAGTAATTACAACATTTTTTAACAACAGTTTTCACATTTTCGAACGCGGTCTAGCATAAGGGCCCTTTTCTACTAAACTTTGAGCTGAATTTTAATATAGAAATACTTAACGTACACTACTGAAACCAAGCTACAATTGCACGTCTATTCGTATATTATACTATTTTGCATAAATTCAAAAAACGATAATTTCGAACGATTTTACAAAAACGTCGATATCTCCGTAACTAGAAACCGCCATAAGGGCCCTTTTCTGATGGACTGCCACATATATCAATCAATTTGGTTTATTGAGAAAATCAAGTTTAAAGCGAGGCCCGACGGCTCGCCCTACGCGATCAACTCACGCTGTCGCTCTATCAGCTAGAGGGCCGAAGGCCCGACGACTCGCCCTACGCTATGCGATCCACTCTCGCTGTCACTCTATCAGCTGGAGGGCCGCAGGCCCGACGGCTCACCCTACGCGATCCACTCACGCTGTCACTCTATCAGCTGGAGGGCCGCAGGCCCGACGACTCGCCCTACGCGGTCCAATTACGCTGTCACTCGATAAAGCTGTCAAGCTGATAAGCTACGCGATCCACTCTCGCTGTCAGTTCATTGGCCAGAGGGCCGCAGGCCCGACGGCTCGGCCTACGCGATCCACTCACGCTGATGTCACTTTATCAGCTGGAGGACCGAAGGCCCGACGGCTCGCCTTACGCGATCCACTCGCGCTGTCACTTTATCAGTTGGAGGGCCGCAGGCCTGACGGGTCGCCCTACGCGGTCCACTCACGCTGATGTCACTCTATCAGCTGGAGGGCCGAAGGCCCGACGGCTCGCCCTTCGCGATCCACTCACGCTGTCACTCTGTCAGCTGGAGGGCCGCAGGCCCAACGGCTCGCCCTACGCGGTCCACTCACGGTGTCACTCTATCAGCTGGAGGGCCGCAGGCCCGACTGGTCACCCTACGCCATCCACTTACGCTGTCACTCTATCAGCTGGAGGGCCGCAGGCCCAACGGCTCGCCTTACGAGGTCCAATCACGCTGTCACTCTATCAGCTGGAGGGCCGCAGGCCCGACGGGTCACCCTACGCTACGCGATCCACTCACGCTGTCACTCTATCAGCTGGAGGGCCGCAGGCCCGACGGTTCGCCCTACGCGCTCCACTCACGCTGTCACTCTATCAGCTGGAGGGCCGCAGGCCCGACGGGTCACCCTACGCTACGCGATCCACTCACGCTGTCACTCTATCAGCTGGAGGGCCGCAGGCCCGACGGGTCGCCCTACGCTACGCGATCCACTCACGCCGTCAGTCTATCAGCTGGAGGGCCGCACGCAGGCCCGACATGGCTGGCAGTGACACGTGTCTCAGCAGCATCAGGTTTGAGGAGTTGGAAGTCAGTATTAAATCCGTCTGTATCTTTTCGTCCAATATTCCACAGGGGCTTATAAGAATGCTCGATGTCACCCAAAGGGCAAAGGAGATGGCTATACTAGGAGTCTCTCTGCGATATCGGATTAGAAATGAGACCATCCGCAGCAGAACCAAAATAACCGATATAGCTCTTCGAATCGCTAAACTGAAGTGGCAGTGGGCGGGGCTCGTCGTGCGTGGAACCGATGGCCGTTGGGGCGGTAAGTTTTTCGAGTGGTTGTCACGTACCGGAAGGCGCAGCGTGGGTAGGCCTCCCACAAGGTGGACTCATGACCTGGTGAAGGTCACTGGATGCGGGTGGCACAGGGCCGATCCTTGTGGCAATCTTTGGGGGAGGCCTATAAGTATTCACCAGTGAACGTCTTTCGGCTGATATGATGATGATTATGATAATGAAATCCGTATGTTTCTACCAAATGTCTAAAGCAGTACTTCAAAATCTACAGATCGCTAAACCTAGCGGTTGTGGCAGGCAGTAACACTGGAGTATCAGATTTGAGGAGTTGGACGTTAGTATTAAATTCGCATGTTTCTACTTAATATCTAAAGAACTTCTTTAAAATCAAGAAATCGATAAAAGATAAACCTTGCGGTTATTGTGGGCAGTACTGCAGCATCAGGAGTGAGGAGTTGAAAGTCAAGATCAGGCTGTTAGTATTTGATTATGCCAAACATGCTATACTTTCATTTTCACGTGTCTAACACTCTCGGTTAAGGTAAGCAGTACGTCTGCAGCATCAGGCTTTGAGGGTACAAGGATACAAATATTATAATATTGCATTGTCATGGAGACTTGACACGAGTTCCAAATTTCATTAATTTTGGTGCAGTAGAAGTGGTCGAAAAATCGATCACAAGATTTGAAGCATCGACGACAGTTGATACGCGGTGAAGTTAATAAAAACCGTTTAAAAAAAGTAAAATAAGGAACACCCTAGTGGTGACAAATGAATTATTACAGCCGTCACCATCAGTATAGTTCTCTTGTGACCTATAAATCAAATAACGCATTTTAGCTCAAGTTCGCACCCGATAATACGGCCCTATGATAACTTGACAGTGGGTCAGTGCACAGATGGTCACCGTATTGGGCAAGTGGCATCACTTGCGCAAGCGCAAACTTATACGCAATGTTGTGGTTGTATTGACGTAGCTTGGAGATCGAGCTAAAGCTGGGCATTTTCACTTTTAGAGACACCCATTTAAGAGATTAAAAGCTACAGTTGCAGTCAGGTTTGTCACGCCAATTAAATTCTTAATTTAGGTAATTAAGAGTGATATCTTTAGGAATCTAAACTTGATCGGCGTTTTTATATTATAATGTCGCTAATCATCACTACAAAAGTCACTTTCATCAACTAAAGTCACTTTTTCTGTCCCTATGTCCCTTTGTACGCTTAAATCTTTAAAACTACGCATCGGATTTTGATGAGATTTTTTTAATAGAGTAATTCAAGAGGAAGGTTTTTATGTAGGTATAATACCCGTGCGTAGCCGGGGCGGATCGCTAGTTGTTTATAAAATTAAGACCTAAACCGAGTTTTTATTGAGATCTAGTGCTGAATTAAGATAGCCGGTGTAATTACTGGCATAGATAGCGGCAATCTATCTAAGTCCCCAGGGTAGGCAGCGCTATTCAATTTTTTGGTCAGTATGTCCATGTCCCTCAGTTCCTGCTTTCCATCAGGTGGGCTGAGAGCTCACTGCAATTAAAGTTTTTTAATGTAACGTTAATTAGGTGTCCCTTAAAAGTGCAAAAGCTCAGCTAACTTATTGGCTTCACAAAATAGAGTGTTCAGAAAGAGAAGTGTTGTATTGTTATGGTCTGTAGTACTAGAAGTTATTAACACCAAGTTAGTGCTATTTTTTAACCGACTTGAAAAAGGAGGAGGCTCTCTTCTCAATCAAACGTCTAAAAATCAAGTGATGATATTTTGGCGATTTTCGACACCCCGTCCTTCCACCTCCTCGTGATATTTTGCTCCCCCCACCCCCAAATTGATCACATCATGTTTGAACGAGCCCTAACCGGCAAATAGATGAAAATTAAGTGGCATGAAGTTGGAAAAATAAAGGTATGAGGGAATTCTTTAAAACAATACAAATCATTTAGTATAATATTATATTCTCGTAAAAACATAAGTTCATTCCCCTTAATCCATTGGGGTCAGTATACTAATGAAACATCTGGTGAAGCTGTATGCTCCGCAATCGTAAATTTATTAAAATCCTGATTGTTTTACCAAATTAGGTACAGCAGACTGGTTATTAAAAAATAACTCTTTCACCAGATGTTGGTTATACGAATACCAAGCGCTGATAGTTGCTGTAAAAGTGATTATATTTTTAATAAGTTGTAATTAGACAGAAGCTCTCACACTACTGGTGCAGCTAAATGTCGCTCGCAGGTACCCATACAGGGTGTAATCGATAAGTGTTTACAGGCCGTACTTCCGTAAATATGAGATATATCAGAAAACTTTTAAGTGATATCAAAAATACGTTACCCAACGAGTAAAATTATACTAATAACTTTTTCTAAATAGATGAAGTAATATTAAAAATACTAAGTTAAAACGCACCCATACATTTAGTAGGACGACTTACCTTAACCAATGTCGGGTGTCGTAAGAGATAAAACTGTTAGAGATTCGTTATTTGCACGAATGCATTGAAATTAAATAAAAACTACCGTTTATGAAATAATTAATCTAACATTTATTTTTAAATGAAAAGTTTGTTATCTTTGAATGAACGGTTACCTACTAAATGTATGGAAGAGTTTGAAGTAAATATTTGGGATATTTCTGATTTAATTTCAAAAAGTTATTAGTGTAATTTTACTCGTTGGGTAACGTACTTTCGATATCAGTTAAAAGTTTTCTGATATCTCTCATATTTACGGAATTAAGGCCTGTAAACACTTATCGATTACACCCTGTATTCTTTCACAGTGGCTCATACTAAAACTAACCATATGCACACGTCGTTCCTTCAGGTCAAGTGCGAGGAAGCTTTTGCTTATTTAGGAATGAATAGAAATCAATGCATTATTTCTACGATAAAATCAATATGGGTATTTCTTACGACTGTTACGAGTATATAGTTTATATTAATTTAAACTTTCACGATTATCAGTTATATGTTAAAGACAAACGGGTCTTAATCGCGTAAACTTACGTTTAATTATATCCTGACGTTTCACCCGTGGTCGCAGGCAGATTGGCTAGAGAATGTATCAACACCTTCGAGCTGTGCGGGTTTTTCGAACTAATATGAACGGCATCCAACACGTCCACCAATGTTATTGCCACCAATAGCTTTGCGTCCTCTTAACCACATATTTTGCGATGTTGTTGATATTGATATTGATTGAAGGCAAACTTTACTTATCTATCGTAGACGGATTTTCGCGTTTTGCAGTAGCTAAAAGACTGAAGGATAAAAACAGCTCAACAGTTATGTCAAATCTCTGGTAATTTTCCTAGAACCACGTTGTTAAACACAAAAACAAGTTTAATTAGGCATTGTGAATTCAAAAATTCGAAAAACATTGATTACAAGTAAATATTTACTACAAGATTATCCTTAAAACCTAAAAATGGTGTTCGCATTAAATTAACAAGAAAACAAAGTGTGTCATTGTATGCGCCTTGCACATTATGACATCATCGAATCCACGTTGCCCACGCATCGAAATTTACTGCTAACAACATACTTATTTAGGCGTTAGGGCATTTGTTACCTTTACCTACCAAACGAGTTTTAGGCCTTGATTGATTTATTAATAGGTTTCAAAATACCTTAGTGTTCTAGACAAATATAATAGGTATACTTAACCATTTCGAACCATAGGCCACTCTAGAACTATGTCAAAATAACAAGTAGTAAGAGATTTCTACAATCTGAGTTATACACGGTGCTCGCGAGCATTGCGAAAGATTTTAACATTCTAGATGTAAAAATAAACAAAAAATATTATGAGACCTAATGTCGAATTCCACAAAAAAAAAATGTTTTTTCTTTTTTTAGTCTATTTGAATACTTTGTAACATTTCCAATACTTTTTATCATAACAACAATTTGTTACAATTAATTTTTTAAACGATTTTTTTGGGACAGGTTTTTTCGTCAAGTCTATTTTTTGATTGTCAGGCAAAAAGTGTGGTAATATTAGAATACATTGTATAAGTTTTATGACGAGTTACGTCGAAGAACTTATTTCGAAAATAAGTTAATTATCGCCAGAACCAAGCCGAATCCAGGAAATTTTATATAACATTAAATACTCAAAATATGCTCAGGAATTCATCATAAAAAAAAATTCGGAATGCTCACGAGCACCGTGTATTATAGCGTCACCGTGCCAACATTTATTGGCTTAGGGTTTCATTTGGTTGACTGTACATTGTGTACATCCCAGTCCGGCTGCCCTACGCAGAAATCAAGTATCTGTGTTTTGTAAAATTTTACAGGAGAGCGAAAAAACGATTTTTATTTACTTTTCTTGATTACATGCTTACTAATTAAATGATAGGATTTAAAATAGCTGTGTTTTATTAAGTAAGATATACTTTATAGAGTACTATAATTTTTTTTTCAAAATTATGAGTACAAACAGCAACACTCCTAACTGACCATTAAAGACAGAGCAGAGAGAAAATGAAAGAGATAAATATATTTATATTATGTCAACTTCAAATTAAATAATACACGGGAATGTTGATTGACGCAACTTGGTCGAATAATACAAATCGGGTTCCGAAATCTTATGAGACTGGTATCACGACTTCAGCCGAACTCTGCTGACCAATGGAGCGGGCCTTGCTACGGTTAACCAATGATCGCTCGCAGTTTCTTCAGAAGGTGACATTACCATGGCTACGTAATAACAAAAACGTTTAACCAATGATTGATGATTGATTTTCCGGAAGCTGACGTTACTATAGTTACGTTATATATAACATCCGCTTTAGTCCTGGAGACGTCAATCTAACTTCAGAGCCGGTAATTTGACTGCTAAGCTGCTATGTAGAAATTTTCGTTCATTTTCCTTTCAACGGCTGTCACTGTCAGATATTTTTTCAAAGTTAGAATTTCAGCCAGAAACTATCAAGTCATTTGTATGGCTACTGACAGATTAAAGGTCGACTGTCCAACGTCTATCTACCCTATTGCCACAAAGGTTACATAAGTATTCAACTAACGTCAACTAAGAGATGTGACGAATGATAATAAAGACAGCAATAGCATTTGTCTCTGTCAATGGAAAAATAATTTAAAATTGCCCGATAACATGGCTATTTGTAAAAATATCTTGACTTGAAAACATACCTCGCCTATTAATGTTAGATAAATCATGGCAAGCCGTGTGGTGACGGCAATAAGAATACAATTTGTCACCACCTCAACTCCTCCTGCGGGTGTCGTAAGAGTCGAATAAGTGTCACTGACCATTATTTGATCGAAGATTGATGATGGGCAGCAGCGTCATCACAGTGGACACATTACTGCGAACGCCAATCCGCTTGCCCAGCGTGGCGATTATGGGCATTTACCTCCTAATGCGTCTATACGCGTAGTTAATAGGAGAGGCCTACGTCCAGCAGTGGACTATCATAGGCTGATGATGATGATGATGAAATCATGGCATCCGATTTGAAGAAAACATACTTTTTTTATATGGTTTTTATTTTTTGTTACATTAATGAATAAATTCTTGTTGACCTCGTAAAACCATTAATAAATTACTAAACGGTTTTAGACAAATCTATGAAGAACTGTCGTTATCCAGTTTCCACTAGGAACAACGACATCTAGCGTCTAATAATGGCCGATAGCTAATTCTTAATTTTCGTAGACGAAGGAATCTTTATTATTATGTCAACTAGTTTTCAAATTT